>PVJX010019849.1:0-34173 GCA_004027295.1 Dolichotis patagonum
CTTTTGCCAACAAATATATTAGTAGAAATTATTAATTTGCCTGTTGCTTCTTGTTTTGTGAAGTTATAAGCCACTATGTAAAAATTCAGAATTTTTAAAATGTTACTCCATAAAAGTCAAGTGAAATGATTCAAGTTTGAAAGGTTCATACAAAAGTGAAAGTGACTGTTTTGCTTTTTACTGTTAGCAATCTTGGTAAATACTAGAAAGCAGAATCTACTTTATGAAATTATAGTTTTCCTACTCAGCTTACCTACATACCACTAAAATAATGTCAAAAACACTGCTTACTATCTTGTGAAAACTGGAACATCAGATATTTTTATTTTCAGAAAACAGTATATTTCTTTTCTTTCCCAGGCCTTTTTACAAACTAACCAAAACCTACTATGGTTCCCTGCCATTGAACAGCATACCTTAATGTGTCACCAAATCCTGTAAAATTTATCATGTGGCTGTGAAAGAAACTTCTGCTAGTGTTCCACTTAATAAAAGGAAGACAGTATGATTTAATTAGCTTAATTCTGAATCAATATTAATTTCTACCCTCACAAGTCACCGGAGAGCTTCCATGAAGGCACTGACCATCCTGTTGGTAAAAGCCACTGTCTCACTGGTTAAAACCCAAGTGACCATCCTGTTGACCACTCCAAAAAAAAGCTAAAGTTAAAAACTTCTTAGAACGATGTAATATCCTTCTACTATGATACTCTACCGCATGGCACAACTCACTAGAATTAAGATAGGCAGTGGAGAAATAAGACGGAATTACACTTTAAAAATGGAAAGAGAATATGAAAAAATTCACATATTTATGACTTCACTAAAACATTTAATGAAACACTCAACAAAAATATGACCAGATTACAGTAGTAGAAAAGGGATTTTTTTAAATGAAAAGAATGTTTAATTTAAAAATAGGGGTTTAGTGTAAGTTACAAAAGCTGATTTCATGTAAGTAGAGACAAAAGTGGTCACTAAGATTAGGAAAGGTAAGAGAAGGGAGACAGAGGGAAGGTGGGTCACAGGTACTAAAATTCCACATAGAGTAAGAATAAGGTCCAATGCTCTATAGCACCATTGGCCATCAATACATTCATAACAATTCGTTCTATGAAGACCCAGCAGAGACGAGTTTGAAGGTTCCCAATACAGAAAAATGATACATTTTTAAGGAGTGGGAAATGTTAATTAACTATTTGATCATTACACATTATATATACATATTAAATTGTCACGCTGTACCGGGTGTACTATATACATACTTGTGTGTGTGTAAAAGTCAGACCTTAATTTCTTTTCACTAAAATTTGAAGATTAAATAAACTGATGATTTGGAAATTAAAATAATTACTTGGTTTATAAAAGGTAGTTCTGAAAGTAAAGCATTTGAACAATTAACATTACCAAGATTTAGCAGCACCCAGCACCTTATTAGAAATATTCAGTTTTTGTATCATAACCTAGACTGAGAAAGTCAGAAACTCCTATACAATCTGTATTTAACAAACCTCTTAGTTTATTGTGATATACAATTTTTAGGAAAAGCACTGACAAAAATGTTGCAAAAATATTTTAACATAAAATAAAACTTTAAAAGTAACACATACCCTTTAACCCAGTATAATCACACCACTAATGTCAATTAAAATACCTGTAATTTAAAAAAGTTTTTGCAAACGTAAGAGATTTAATTTTCAAGCTGCTCAATTTAAAGAGGCAATTTTTTTCATGAACTTACAGTGCCATCTACTGACAGCTGTAAAAACTGCATTTTTGCATGTAATCTTCGTGAATCTACAGAGTAAAACATACTTTTAAAGACAATTTTAATAAAAACTACAGTAACAAAATTTTTAAAAGAAAAAATAAAAAACATACTAAAGTTATACATACTCCTTCAAAAAGACTGTATTAACACTATCAAATAGATCTTAAGTTTCAAAACTTCAAGGAAAAAATTAAGATAATGGCACATTCACATGTCATCTTAAAAACCTCAGTATTGAATTTCTTGTTTCATTAGGCATTTCTCAGATCTCAAAAATGTATGTTATAGCCACTTCTGATTCAGCAATGCCATAAATACTGTAATTTCCTAGTTAATATCCAATTAATTTTCTCTGAAAGTTAATATAGTATAAGGAGTTTTACTTGGACTTAAGATTCCATTTTGCTCAAGTTTAAGGGAAAAGGGGAAAAAAAGATTTAAAAAAAGGACAAAATGGAAGCAAAGCTTTGAAACCAGGGAGAGGAAGAAGGGCTGAAGGGAGGAGAAAGGGTTGGGAAAAAAGAGAGAAATCAAAATATTATCATGTACAAGTACAAATTCCCTATGATGAATATGATCATTAAGCATGTCTAAACTGTACCAATAAACTTAATTAAAAACAATTAAAAACAAAAAGAATCCATTTTATTCAAGTTTCCTTAAGCAGGTAGTTTATAATATGAAAATTTTTCATCTTAAAAACAGCATCATGCTTCTGCCATTTTAAAGTCAAGAATACAAATCCACGAAGTTAGGTATTTAGGAATCAAAGTAAAAACCTTAAAACCTCCAAATGGACAGCTTCAGTTATGTAACTGTCATGGTTTGGATCATAAGTGACCCCGTCAAGTTCTCATGGGCTTGATTCTCATCTGATGGTCCTACTGGGAAGTGTTGGAAAGCTGAGGAGACGAGGCCTGGAGAAAGGAAGCTGGGCATGGAAGCAGCGTCTCCCAAGTAAACAGGATCACAGCCCCTTCCTCTCCCTGCTCACCGCTTGGGCATCACAGTATCAGCCATTCTGTTTTACCAACTAGGCCGTCTACCCTTGCACAGGCTGAAACAACCGTGGGCTAAAAAAAACCTGTCAATCTGTGAGCTAAAATAAGTATTTTCTCCTTTTAAGTTGTCTCAGATATTTTGTCACAGCCAAAGAAAACTTACTAACACAATGCCCCCAACTTTTTATAACCTGAAAAATTTCCCAAGTTTAATCATCTTCATCTGATTTAAATGCCTCCTTCTAACAGTTGTATTTCATTAGAATTGAATAAGCTTTATCTGCATTGAAATAGAACCTGGGAAAACACTGTGACCATGACAGATAATTTCCCAAAGGCAAAGCTGGCTTTTTCAGAAAATAAGTAGGTCCTGTTAATTACAAGATCACAGGGCAGTGCTAAATAATTCCCAGGACCTCCACATATAGAGGATGTGGAATGTGGGAGACATATTAGATCATAGACACCAAGAGGAGCCCACTATCATGACTTGTCTGGTCTAGACCAGGATAAACTTTTATTTTTGCTCTTTTTCTCTTTTCCTGTTTTGTTTGGGCCAAGTTTATTATGCAAAGCCTGTTTCTCCTTTACCCCTTTTAAAATAAACTTTTAAAATAAACTTCGGGCAGTTGTTAGCTTGTCTCATTCAACTCCTTGCTCTGCCATGTGCCACCCTACCTGGGAGCCAGCTGATTATGAACTGAAATCTCCACAAACTGTGAGCTAAATAAACCTTTCCCCCTATAATTTTGGATGTCAGGTATTTTGTCTCAGCAATGAGAAAAAACTAAGAAGGGCACTGAAACTATCTTTCTTTTTTAACTAAAATAGGAAACTAAGCACAACAGTTTAGAAACGAAGACCACACTGCTGAATTCTTGATAATGTGTAAGTAGTGACAACTTTGGTTTTGAAGAAGCTAATCACAGAGGTAAGTTGTTCAACAATAACAATAAAGTCACTGTACATACTTGAAGAGATGAAATGTGAGGGTGAAGGGTGGGAAAGGAAGTGGTACCTGCATACTCATTGTTACTTGACACTGAAAGATGTGACAAGTAGTGAAAAACAAAACAAACTATTTTGGCTAAAAGATGGCAGCAAATCATAAGGCAATCAATCATCCAGCGAGTATAGGGAAAGAACTTTCATGTCAAAATGCTCAGTGAGTGTGGTGGCACACTTCTGTAATCCCAGCACTTGGGAGGCTGAGGCAGGCGGATTGCTGCAAATTTCAAGACAAGCCTGGGCTACAAAGTGAGCCCAAGGTCAGCCTGAACAGCATAGGGAGACCCTGTCTCAAAAAGACAAAAAAAAAAAAAAAACCCTTGAGTACCAAATCCAACAAGTGTCAAAGCACTTGAGTAGCAAGGTACGACTACTATTTCTTGAACATTTGTGAATCAAGCACTTTAGAAACTTAATAATTTAAAGCATACATCAATCCTTTACATATTCTTACCCCAACTTTATGATTCAGGTAACTTCTCAAGAAAGTAAGTGAATAGAGTCAGAATTTCAAACTACACAATTCCAAGGGAATGCTCTTTCTCTACACCAGAATTTCCCCAAGAGTGGTATATAACAGTGGAACACGAAATGATTACTGTTAACTCACCCACTACTATGGTTTGAATGTGTTCCCCAATGTTTTATTTGCCTGCTGATCAGCTATACTAGTAACTGAGCTTGCTTTCATTATTCACAATCACTGTTGTGGATTAGCATAACTGACGCCATCTTGAGCCCTGCATGTAACTAGTGCCCTATATTTGACTCAGAAAAATGGAAAATTACTCAGGGTATAAGTCCCATGAGAAGCAGAATGAGCTGTACCTACAGGAGAAAAATTAACCTGCTTTACAAAAGAAGCAGGATACAGGTGTTAACCAAAAACTAGTGAAAGATTGGAGCTAAATTGTTTCCAACAGGATGTCTTTTGTGATTCTGTCTTTTAAAAACTCTGCAACTTTCCATTTCAGGGCCATTTGTTTGGACCCTGAACCAGGGAGGTCTGTATACAAGTGGTCCTGAGCTCAGCTAATTAAATTCCAAATTTATCAATTTGGCTGTTTGGATTCTTATATTGTTGTTCACAAACCCATCTCAATTACCAATTATGAGTCAAAGCTAAACAAAGTGATTTAACTAAAGGTTGAACTAAATTTTTTTCTTTATCCAATGGTAACTTTCAAAACCTGACTATGGCTAGGTATAGTGGCACGCATATAATTCCAGCCTTCTGGAGGCTGAGACAGGAAGATTGCTCTGAGTTCAAGGCCAGCCTGCAGTACACAGTGAGACCTTGTCTCAAAAAGAAAAAATACTACTATAGAAAATACAAGATTTTGGGGGCCAGGGATTTAGCTCAGTGGCTCAAGCGCTTGCCTGTCAGGCGCAAGGTCATGAGTTCGAGCCACAATACCAAAAAAATTTTAAAAATTAAGTACCAGACTTTTAGACATTAATAAATTGGAGTCAATGCTTGAAATAAAGTTATAAATATTGCTATTAACTTCTAATTATCTTTCCAGTTTATGATCAAGATTGCAGTACCTATTTTCCAATTTTAAAAAGAGTATTCAAGGGTTAGCTAAACCTGTATTTATTAAAATGCATCCTAACTGTTAAAACTAATCATTTTTACTCTGTTGACAAATAGCATTTTAATGTTAATATAACTGCACATGTATCACAAATGGCAAAATCCATAATCATACTATAAAAAATAGGTATAGCTATAAAAAATAGCAATCATGAAATAGCTAAATACAGATTTCTAGCAATATATCAAATTTAAAAGCAAGGCATGGTGGCACATGCCTGTAATCCCAGCACTTGGGAGGCTGAGGCAGGATTCAAACTCACTGTTGTGAGTTTGAGACCAGCCTGGACTACAAAGTGAGCTCAAGGCCAGCCTGAATTGCACAGTGAGACCCTGTCTCAAAAAGACACCCTCGCAAAATTAAATCCTACTAGAAAAGCATATCCATTAAAAAATAAACAACCTTTATAATATTTTGCCTTCTGTAAACTGATATTTCCTTTGATACTGTAGTACATGCAATTAATTATACATCTATTAGATTAAAAGTAATGAGAATAACATTACTAGAATAGAGAAGATTATTAAACAATAACATTTTTCCAGGCATGGTGGTGCATGCCTATAATCCCAGCAATCAGGAGGATCACTGCGGGTTCAAGGCCGGCCCAGGAAACATAGTGAACTCAAACCCAGTCTAAATTACAAAGCAAGACCCTGTCTCAAAAAAACCAAAATAAAACAACAACAACAAAAAAGATTTAGCATTTTACATGGAAATCCTTCTATAATAATTAAATTAGTGAAAGTACAATAGCAAAATTGAATACCAAATTTTACCTTTTCTGCATTGTAATACAAAGATTTCAAAGGAGTAAACAAGGGTGGGCAGCCTTTACTGACGTCTGCCCTCAAGAATTTATCCATTAGTTCTCTAAATTTTCCACCTAGAAACAAAATGTATAATTAATGCAAATAATTCTGGGAATGATTTTATAAAGAAAACTAAAGGTCCCTCAGAAACAATTATCCTCCATCCAAAAGTCTGTCAATCCCAAAAGTCTGTCAGCATTACTTTTGCTACCTAAAAAGCATTATACCTCATGCAGGCACCCCCATCCCCAGCAGTTCCAGCTGCTAGATAGATGAAGTGCAGTCCTCCTATCTCACCCTCCCTCAGTGCTGGGATTACAGGAATACACCAACATGCCTAGTCCGAGAATAGATTTGTTGAAATTATACTAGCTTTCTAGTCTGACTTGTACCAAAAGAAATGCCACAGTAAGTCTCAATAAATACTTTATAATCTGTAGCACTTACAACTAAAAATAAATATTAACAAAAATACAGTTTTTTAAAAATAAAGTCATGAACATCTCAGTTGAAAAATAAATGCAGGCCAGGGGTTTAGCTCAGCAGAGTAACTGCCTGCTTGGCAAACACAAGGTCGTGAGTTTGATCCCCAGCACCAAAAAAAAACCCCAAAAAAGTAAATGCAAGTTCAGCTACATTCAACAACTTGGTTCAAGGTCATGAATATATTTCTAAACAATACAAACAAATCACAAAATACACACCAAAGTACAAACAGACTTTTATTTTTTTAGGTATTGGCAGTTGAACTCAAGTCCCTGCACTTGTCCAACAGGCACTGTGCCACTGAGCCAGATCCTTGGCTCCTTAGTTTTTATTTTTCAGGATATAAAATAGCGCTCTAGACATAAAAGCAATGGTATAACAAGCAACAGTGTAAATTTACTAACTGAAGGGAAAAATCCTCCAAGGAATGATGTCCTTATCTTAAACACATCTCTTTTTCTGAATACATACTTT
Source organism: Dolichotis patagonum (assembly GCA_004027295.1). Classification (NCBI taxonomy): domain Eukaryota; kingdom Metazoa; phylum Chordata; class Mammalia; order Rodentia; family Caviidae; genus Dolichotis; species Dolichotis patagonum. Next base: position 7,151 of record PVJX010019849.1, read on the forward strand.
AAAAAGAAGACAGAAACCTTTAAAATTTTCACCACTGAAATTATAATACCTCATATATGATTTGTCATCAATTTCAGGGAATTTCATTTATCTTCTAAATATGTTTTTTACTTTCTTGCAGTACCAGGGATTGGGATTGAACTCACGATCTCACACTTGCCAGGCAGGCGCTTATACCACTGAGCCAAATCCCCAGCCCTAAACATGTATTTTTTAAAACTCACATAAGATTCCAACATTCGGGTCAGGTTAGCTCAGTGGCAAAGCGTCTGCCTGGCAAGTGCAAGGTCGTGAGTTTGACCCCTGGTACCAAAAATAAATATAAACATAAAAGTAAAAATAAAAATTAAAAAATAAAATAAGAATTTAAAAAAGACCCCAACATTCTGCGAGGCTGGGGCAGGAGGGTGACAAATTCAAGTCTAGCCTGAATAATGTAATAAGACCTTGTCTCAAAACAAAACACGTAAGTGAGATATTACTCAGTGTGAAGGTCCTGAGTTTAGCCCCTAGTACCAAAAGGAAAAAAAAAGTGCTACACATGTAACTTCAGATTTTTAAAACCAACATTTAGGTACACATTGAAGTCTAATATTCTTATAGCACATACATGAAGTTATACATGATCACCTCTCTTAAAGGACTGACAGACATAAACTCTGTATCTGCAACAAGTTCTTAACATACGAACAGCACAGAGTAATTTCAACAAATGATTATTATTGCTGTTACTAAAGATATCCTAATAATACCTGGGGCAAGATTCAGAGGGAATCTTCTAGGTGAAATTGCTCTGGGGTGCTGCTTACTAATTTCTTCATAAATCTGAAGCCTCTCTTCTAAAGTGCCTATTATCAGTAAATACGTGTGAGATGCATAGTACCACAACATTTATCCATATTAAGACACTAATAAACGTTTCAATTCATGTTACAAATGAAAGCTGCATTACCATTATTAAAGCTGCTCCCAATTTTGGTAGAAAAATATTATATGGTAGAAAAATATGGTATATTATATAGTAGAAAAATATTACAATCAGTAAATTACCATTTTAAACCCAGTCCTTGGAGAATTTCAATACTTCTTTCATCACAATATATTCTATACCCAACTCAAATTATAAAACATACATGTAACATAAAGATATGCTGCACTTATACTCTCAGCAATTAATTATGAAATAAAAAATTCTTGAAAAACAAGACACTATGGTAGCCACTGACGTCATTTTGATTAGAAAGCCAATAATGCTTTTAATCTTTGTTTTGATTGGTTTTAGTCTTTTTCAATTATTTGATTTCAATATGTATGATGACAGGGACAGCTATTTTGAAGCAAACAAGAGACATTATGGTAGGCATTATTGATTTCCTAGTGTTTGGTCTTGAAAGCCCTTAAGGCTCTTATTGTTGTGTTCTGATTGCTTTATACTATTTTGATTTGTATTAACTTATTGTGTGTGAAGGTCTGGGCAACTATTTTGAAGAAAACAAGAGACATTGTGGTAGCCACTGTTGATTTTCTGCTGTCTTTTTCTGAAATCCTGTGTTATTTGCATTGTTTTACTCTGCTCTGCTTTGTTCTGTTTTGTTTTATTCTCTTTAAAATAAAAATTTTATAAAAGAGAAATAAAAAACTCTTGTATAACATACCCTTTGTATCATATGTAATACTCTAAATCAATAAAGCCTATAGATATCCCCATAAAAGTCTACAAAACCTATTGAATAGGGTTATAGAATCAACAGTTTTAGGATAACAACTGCAACCACCTTACAGTTTAAAAGGTGACATTAATTGCTATGGTTGCTTTGACATTTAAAAACCCTCAATGAGCTAGTTGACGTGGAACACATGTACAATCTCAAACACTCAGGAGGCTGCGGCAGAAGAATTTTAAGTTCAAAAGCTAACTTAGTGAAACCCTGTCTCAAAATATGTGAAAAAATTTTAGGCAGGCCTGGCAGCACAGGAGGCTGAGGCAGGAGGACAGCCATGAGTTCAAGGCCAGTATGAGCTATATAAGTAAGTTCAAGGCCAGCCTGCAATACATACAAGACCCTGTTTCAAAAAAAAAAGTTTTAAATCGATGGGAGCAGGATGTGTGTACCTGTAATCCCAACACAATGGAAGGCTGAGAAAGAAACACCTCAAGCTCAAGCCCGGTCCATCAACTTAGCAAGACCCTGTCTCAAAATAATACAAATAGAAAAACTTTAAAGGATCTAGAAGATAACTCAGTGCAAAGGCCCTGGGTTCAAACCCCTCAGTACTAAACAAAACAAAACAAAATAAAACAAAACCTTCAATGAACCTCCATTATAAAGAATACTACTAACTCAGACTCTTTATAGTGGCAATTATTTCTCTCAAATGAGATAGCATATACTTCTATCAGAAGTATCTTCCCTCCCAAGAATCACCTAGTTTCATAGTAACACATGTGAACTATAAGTTATTCTGCAATGTTAGTCTCTACAATAGGATCTGATTGTAAATCATTATTATAAATAAGGTTCTACATGTTGTACAATGGTAGGTTATTTTATATTAGCAACAAGAATTTACAATAGACCCTTAAAAAGCAAACACATCTGTTTTTAAACTAGAAAGTTTTAAGTGTAATTTAATTCAGAATGAAACATAACAATAACCCATGGTGCAAGCAAACAACGTATCTTCAGAATAAATGCAGTGTTTAGTATCATTATTAAAACACTGAGCTTTCTGCAGAGATAATGACTTTGTATAGACTCATTCCTTCCCCTAGTAATGTTTTGAAGCACCAGTGTGGTTAATTCTTAAAACTAAGATATCTGAAAAATAATTTTTCACATTCTGTTAATGATTTGGATCTTTAATAAAATATTAAAGATCCTTATATAAAGTTTAAAATAAATCCTACTGGGTATATTTAACAAAGAGTTCTTATACTTATTCCTAATCATAGAGAACAAGCTATATTTTAAAAACATTTCTTTGCTATTCCAGATATAACAAGTCTTATAGATGAATTAAAACAAAATGATAGGCCTTTTCAGTGCCTACTTGAGTGACAAGTTGAAGCCCCAGAAGTTACCATGGGGGAGAAAAGATCCTAAGACACTTAAAAAGCTTAAAGTTTTGTGGTCAATACAGTTTATAGGAACTAAGGATCCTGACACACAAATACTACATTCACCTCATTAAAACATTTAAAAACTATTATTATTCACTGCAACGTCAGTAACTAGTAGTATAAAGCAAAACCATAGTTATTTCACTTTTCCAGAGTTTTTTTTTTTTTTTTTTTGGTACTGGGAATCAAGCTCATGACCTTGTATTTGCCAGGCAGGCACTGTGCTACTGAGCTACATCCCAAGCCCTTTTCCAGTATTTTGGTAATATGACTTTTGTCCTGTTTTTAATCAGATTACTTATGTAACCAGTATTTTCTAATCATTCTAATCTAAAAACTACATAAGGAAAAACTGTAGATTCATAATTATTTCAGGCATATTTATCAAAATGTAAATATGGTTTCAGGAATATCAGTTATTCTAAACAACAATTACAAAAATTATCAGGGAAAATTTGGAGTACATAATTTCAAAACAATTGAAATATTTATAAACTGAATATTTATGAAAGACATAACATAATTTCAAAAGATACATAATTTCAAAAGATTAATAATATTTTGTTCTTTATAAATTGGCCTAATTTGAAATTAAAAGAGTAATTTTCCTGTTAGTGCTATATATTATCTGCTTTCAGCTGGATTTCTTTGCCTCAGCTCTTATATTAAGGGGAGAGGGGTTTTGAGGAGGCAGGCAGGCTCTTGCTATATAATTGAGGCTGGGCTTGAACTCACTATGTAGTCCAGGCTGGCCTCAAACTTGCAGCTATTCTCCTGCCTCAGCCTCCCAAGTGTGTCAATTCTTATATTTAAAGGTAGATAGTAACAGACCTCTAATGATTTAAAAATATTAAATAAATATGACATTTCCCAGAAAATGAATCCTCATTTTGTTCAATATCTCTGTAGTTACTGTTAGTAAGGCTTTAATGGGCCAAAGAATTTAAAATTACACCTGGACATTCTCATTTAAATGTAAATACTTGAATTAATTTTCACATTTACCATATAATTTTACTAAATGAAAAAATAAGCGCTAATGATAAAAATTATTTGTTCTCAAGTACTATTACAACTTTACATTATACTTCAAATATTACTCAAAGCAGAGAGAAAATCATTACATACTAAATTGTAGAGCTTTTTCCAAGCCTTCATAATAATACCAATTTTCTGCATTCCAATCAATCACTGGCTTCTTTTAATCTTCCCAATTTCAACAGTATTTCCCCTAAAATTAAATTGAAAGTCACATTCATCTTACTTAGGTATTAAATATTTTTCTGGTCCCAGAGACTTTTACTGAATATTTGTGAAAGACATAACTCTTACGTGTTTCCTCTTGAGGCAAGACTGAACACAGAAATGAACCTTCATTTATACATTCTATCAAGTTAACATTCTCAGCTCCCTCTCACTCCCCAAATATACACACAGAATACTAATTTGTTAGTTTAAAAATCTTTACAACATACACATTTTATAAACCTTGGTGAGAACTGAGGCCCTCCCCCTAAACAGCAAAATTAGACTGGCAAATGATTCTAATGAAATATGCCTACATTCCTACTGCCAAGATTCTAATGTATCTTTCCTGCTCAGTTCATATTATTACACAACTGTCCACTCAACTCTATTCTTTTTAAGGTCACTAAAATTGGAGATGTTAACTGAGAAAGAGTGTAATACCAAACAACACTTCATACAAAGCAATCACTCAAGCCCTCTCTGTTCACGTGCCAGTCACCTATATAGTTCAAATTTTTTACTAACTCATAAGAAATTCAAAATGGGAGTGGAAAATGAGGAGGTAAACCTCAGATATAATGGAAAGCACACATAAACCAAGATAAACAGAGATTCTCAAAAATGCATATATCTCAGATTCCTGTTCCCATTATCCAAAGAATCTTTTTCAAATAATCCTTTAAAATGTGTCCAATACTACTATATCAGCATTCACTACACTGGACAAGATAGCATATTAGATGGTTCTATATACAATTAGTTTTCTCTTTATAGATATCTAAGCTCCATAATAAGACTAAGCTAGGTTTAATTACCATCCCCACATTTATTACTGTTATTTTGAGCAGTAGTAAGCTCTGGTACAAAGTGTATACACATAAATGTTGGCTACTTAAAAACAGTATAACCATGCCCCATTTATTCATATTATTTTCATAATTATTTTCTGGCCAGTCCTGGCCTGCTTACCCTAGATATGATAAACAGCACATTTTTCACTTCTAAAACCATCTGTATTTGCTACAAACAAGAACCAAAGATTAGAGAGATGCACAGGATAAATAAGCATACCTATTCATAAGTATGTGAAAACTAACTTGTGAAGTTTTTAAAAGGATCTTAATAAATTAATGATTACAAAAATATAAGGTGGACCAGTTGGAACCGCAAAGTACACTGAAAAAATTAAAATTAATACAATAATCTGCCAATAAGCCAGAAAAATGACTACATATTCAAGATTAGCAGTCCCCAAATTATCCTCACCAGCAAAATATGATTCAATGTGGCTATGAGGCAATTTGCAGAATTTTTAAACTAGAACTGATCTCACCATATTGTGTTTACTCTTTAATAACTATTTCTTCTTGATGTGAGACAGAAACAGCCACCTTAGACTGTTTAGATCCAATCACAAAATAATAACATATCAGAAAGAAAAAAACAATTGTTTTTTCATTTATCTAACTGTATCAAGAGTTTGAAAAATAGTACTGTCATCAGAACTGGCAAAACTAATCACAATAAAAACTGAGTCAATATAGTAGAAAGCTGGGCATGGTAGTACACACCTGTAATCCCAGCCCATGGGAGGCTGAAGCAGATCTGCCTCGAGTACAAGGCCAGCCTATACCACATAACTACGGTCTAGGCTAACCTGAACTACATCGCAAGACCCTCTCTCAAAACAAAACAAAAACAAAATGACTAGCACCAGGTGTGGGGGTACATGCCTGTAATCCCGTAACACAGGAGCTGAGGCAGGAGGATCCCTGTAAGTTCAATGGCAGCCTAGACGACACAGTGAGTTCAAGGTCAGCCTGGACTGCATAGTGAGTTTTTGTCTCAAAAACAAACAAACAAACAAACAAACACACTGCAGTATTATAAGGGGTCATGAAAAGACATGAGGAACCTTAAACGTATGTCTTAAGTAAAAGAAGTCAATCTGAAAAAGCTACAAACTGTATGAGTCAAACTATACGATATTTTCGGAAAAGGCAAAACTATGGAAACTGTAAAAAGATCAGTGGTTATCAGCAGTTAAAAGACGGAAGGATGAACAGATGGAATATGGAGGAATTTGGGAGCACTGAAACCAAGACTTAGAGTGACATTAAAAGGTGCACCTATGTCATTATTACATTTGTTAAAACCTATGCAGTGATAATAGAAGAGGCTTTGGGTGCAAGGACCAGTAACACACGGAAAGCCTTTGTGCGATTTGCTGAGAATATACGTGTTCTGAAAGCTGTAGTCTAGAAAGTCATTAATTTCTCTATGCCTGTTTCCTCAGTTATAAAATGAGGACAATAAATAGTACCCACCCTAAAGGTGCTAAAAAATTAAATGAAATAAGGCATTTTAAGCAACTGCCATACTATAAAACAAAATTCAAGACCCCCTCTCAAAACAGAAGTCCCCTTCATTTTTGAAATTTGTGTAACAACCATATTATAGGGTTGTTATAAAGCTTAATTAGTAATTGTTCAATAATAAAGTGCTCAGACTATTAACTAGTAGATGGCAAGTGTTACCTAAGTGTCAAGATTAAACAAAATATATAGTTTTTGTTCTTTTCCTTGAGGCCATTAAAAGAAGAAAAAGCATGTTAACTTACCCTTAATTTCTTCCACTGAAAGTTTATCATATATTTGCTTCTCATATGTTTCTATGTTTCAAAGATTCCTGAAATAGATCTGCCTCCCTCGTCACTTGATTCTGATACAGTAGTAGCTCACTATATTCATAGTCTACTTTGTTGAGAGGAACCTGCAAGAATGCAACCAAATTATATTATATGTGTGATTAGGTAAAGCATAAATTACAGATCCTTAATTAAATTATTCTCTCAGGAGAGCCACTTACAAAGACTTAAGAAAGAAACCCATAAGCAGTTACAGTGGTTAACAGCACAGAAGATTACAATCTTTAACAAATAAACATGCAGGACTGGCTAAGCACAGAGATCAACAAATCTTATACCCAAGTATAAAAGTGGTTAGAATTAGGAATCTGCCAGACGTGACAGAGTATGCCTGCAATCCCAGCACTCCCAGAGCTGAGGCAGGAGGACTGCAAGTTTGAGCGCAGTCTTGGCAACTTAGTAACACTGTCTCAAAATAAAAACTAAGAAAAGGCTAAGGCTGTGGGCTTGACCCCACTACAAAGAACAAAACAAAACAACTTTACAAAAGTCATAGAATAAAAGATCACTATACAAAATCAACTGGTTTTCTATACACTAGCAATGAACCCAAAAATAAGGTTAGAAAATTTCACTCACAATAGCAACAAAAAGAACAAAATATTTAAGGATAAAATAAGAAATATAACCTATATACTGAAAACTACAGAACACATCCAGAAAAATTAAAGACAAAAGATTCCATTTCACATTGGTAAAATGCCTGTTCCCCCAAAATTCAGCCCTAAATTTTTCTCAAATGCAATTACTACCACAAAATTTTTCACAGAAATTGACAAGCTGATCCTGAAATTCATATGGAAACACAAAGGAATTAGAAATGTCAAAACAATCTCAAAAAGAAAATGTTAATTTCAAACTTCAAACTTCTTATAAAACTACATACAATAGTCAAGACACTATAGTATTGGCATAAAGAAAAACACAGAGATCAATGGAAGATTTTAAGATCCAGAAATAAATTCTTATATTCTAGTCAACTGATTTTTAATTAAGGTGTCCAGAAATGATGCTGGAACAATAAAATATTCACATGCAAAAAAATGACCTTCGGCTGGGGATGGTGGTATATGCCTGTAATCCTAGCACTCTGTGCTTAAATCTTAAAAACAAGGAAAGCCAATAAATGTACTCAAAGTAGAATAAAAAGACTGACAAAAGTTAAAAGAAGGAGGAAAAGACAATCTAGGATGGTACTATCAAACCAGTAAGTGTTCCAAACAGAAGAAATAAAGTATAGAAGAAATGATCAAAGAAACCATTCCAAGATACCATCTGAGAGCTCAAACCATGTCTAGGCCCACTAGACAAAAAATGACATTCTTAAATCAACACATCCTTGTAAAATTTCAGAACACAAAAGTTACAAATTCTTTTGGAACACACACACACACACACAGGCATAGAACAGATCACTTAAAAGAATAACAACCAGGCATCAGACTCCTTATTGGCAACAACAGACATCTTCAAAATTCTATGGGAAAATTATTTGTCTACTTAGAGTTCTATAAAAACAAGTACAAAGATAAGATAAAGACAGTTTCAGATACATAAGGGGTTGAAAATTTACTGTTATATAACCTTCCTTAGATAGTTACTAAAGGACCTATTTTAACAAAGTGAAGTAAATAAATAAATACACATTTTGGAATCAAACCAATCTGGGCTCAGAGGGGGACAAAGGTATACAGGAGAAAAGATTTAGTAAAACATATTTAAAGACTGAGAAAGTCCTGAAGCTCTGAAAAAGGCATAGTTGTAAAGGAGAAAGAAGGAAATGTGAAATTCCTAGAAATATCTAAAAGTTGTCAGATGTGGTAGTGCACACTTGTAATCCCAGCAAATCCAAGGCCATCCTGAGGTACATGGTAAGTTTAGGGTCAGCCTGAACTACGAGGAAAACTTTTCTACAAAAACAGGATTAAAAACGAATACTATGAAAACCATTTGCAGGGCATGGTGGCACACACCTGTAATCCCAGCAGCACTCGGGAGGTTGAGGCAGGAGGATTGCTGGACGTTTGAGGCCAGCCTGGGCTACAAAGTGAATTCTCAAAAAGACAAAGACAGAGGGAGTAGAGGGAGAGGGAGGAGAGGACCTGACAATAAATTAGAAAACCCAAATAAAATGAATTCCTAGAAAAACACAAACTACCAAAACTGACTCAAGTAGAAATAAAAACTGTGACTAGACCTATTGCGAGTAGAGAATCAATCAGTAATTGATAAACTTCCCACAAAGAAAAGGCCAGGACCAGATGGTAACACAGGTGAATTCCAGTGAATGCTTTAGTCCCTCATAAAATCTCAGAACAGAAGGTTTCATTTCACAACCTACTCGAAGTCAGTATTACCCTAATACCAAAATCAGATTTAGGCATCAGAAGAAAACTATAGACCAATTAAAAATCTAATTAATTTAACTTAATACTCAAGGAAACATCAATTAAAAGAAAAATGTCATAAATTATTTCATTTCTACAAGATTGGTAAAAACTTAAGAAAGCCAATATCACGTTAGCAAAGATACAAAGAAAACCTATAAAACCCTGCTAAGTGAACATTAAATTAGTAAAGCCGCTTCCCAGAGCGATGATAACAAAATGTACGTCCCAAAGCTGAAACACAGAGCTCTACAATTTCAGCATTAAATTCACACTGAAGACAAACTCATAAATGAGGCAAAACTACATAAAAGAATATTTATCACAGTACTATTTTTAACAGAGAAAAAGTAGAGAAATTGTTGTTTATTTATATAATGGAACACCAAACACTAGTTTAAAATGTATAAACTAGCTCACCACGTATTAACATGACCACACTTCAAAAAATATTGAATGAAAAGAATGTATCATATACATCTTTGGGTTTGTTTTGGGTTTTGGAGAAGGGATCTTGCTATGTAGTTTAGGCTGGCCTTGAACCTCAGTAGTGCTGCATTTAGCTTCCACAGTACTGGGATTAGTGGCTGTGCCACTGTGTCCAGTTTACTCATGGAGTTTTTTAAATATAATACGCTTAAAATCAGTGTATATTTTATCAATTTATGCATAATGTAAATGTGACAAGGGATGATGTATACCAGTGAGGGCGAAACTTTTAGAGCTTTTAATGGTAATAAACAGCCAGCTGAGGCACACATGCCATAAGTTCACCACCACTGATCTGTACCAATTTCAGAATAGTAGTTACCTCTGGAGAGGCACATGGGAGGGTTTCACCCATTTCTGCAACATTTTATTGTTTTTAATAATAAAATTTAGACCGATTATGTGAAATGTTAACATTTACTTTGATGATACACAAGTATATGTTCAATTTTTTTATTTTGAATATAAATATATTAACATAAAACAAAGTTTTACATACATACATTGTTTTGTTTTGGTAGTGCTGGAGAGCAAACCTAGTACTGTATCTTGTGTATTCTTTTTTTCTTTGGTCTTTTTGAGATGGGGTCTAACTATGTAGTCCAGGCTGGCCTTAAATTCACTTTGTAGCCCAGCCTGGTATCAAACTTGCAACGATCCTCCTACCTCAGCCTCCCGAGTACTGGGATTGTGGGTGAGGGTCATCACACTTAGCTTGTCTCTTGTGCATTCTAAGCAGGCACTAATACTGGGGTACATCTGCAGCTACATAACATAATATACATACAACAGAGAAACAACTCTACAACACTAAACATATTTTCTTATTTGAATGTTGTTGAAATTATAGTATACAAATTATTATATTATTTATTTTGTACTAAGAATTCTACATTTTAAGTGCGTCTATTATCTCATAAAAATGTTTCAAGTTTTTCCATATGTTTCAAAGATTAATTTAAATTTGGGAGTTGAGGCAATTTAGAAATCAACTATTTTAGTCTGTAAAGGTAGAAAACATTAAAATGAAGTTCTTACTTGCTGAGTTTGTCTAAATTCTTCCAATGCTTTTAGTGCCATATCATAATCTTTCAGCAAATGGTATGCAACAGCATATCCAAGATCGTTGTGTTGGACGCAACTGCAGAAGCTGGTATCTTGTCTCCTTTAAAAAAAAAAATCCTTTATTTTTAAGAAAACAACCTAAGATGTTTAACACTTTTTAAGTGAAGACAATAAATATCAATTCCAGAGTAGTATAGAAAAACTTTTTTCATTTCTTAACAAAATTACTTAGGTTTCTTTATGAGCTATAATTAATACTCTGTGATGCCATGGGGCTGTCAATGAAACCTTAACTTTGAGGGTCATGCTTATGAGCTTCTTTATAAAATTACCTTATAATAAAAATTTCTTCTGATAAATTTAAACATTTTTCCCAGAAAACACAGTATCTTTTTATCATACTAGAGTCATTTAAAAATTATGTGAACTGCAATCTATTCACATGGTTATAACTGACCTCAAGCTGAACACAGCCATGGAAAACAGTCACTGACTTGACTCCTCTAGCAGAAACACCTCCACTGTCACTCAAGACACCTCAACTCCCCTAATATTAGGGACAAATCACATATATTCAATCATGGGCTAAAAAATCAAAGTATTTGCCTGAGTAGAAAAAACTGCATCCCAAAAGAGACCCCATGCTTCAAAGCTCATTTCTTTCTCCAAGTCCTAAGCAAGTGATACTTCCTGAAGGAATGAGGTATGCCAAAAATTTGTAATTTCTAGGCTTCATTCATAAAGGTAGTAATTGATTTTAACTCCTCCCACAACCAGGCTATGCACAGCTGAAGAAATACACACATACTCCTTGAAAAATAGTGCCATTATAAAGTTCACTGAAGCTCTTGAAACTTCTGAAAAATTCTGATAGCAGGTTTAAGCACTTACATGGCAAGAGGAGGGCAAAAGTAGAAATGAAGAATTTATTTGATTAGATCTGTTAAGAGTCGGTAGCTCCCTCACATAAGAGAAAATTCAATTCTGGACATACTGATTTTAGGACACTAAGCATAGTAAGCACATGGAGATGCCCAACAGATAGTTGAAGACATAATTCTGAAGAGGTCTAAATTGCAAAAAGACTATGGCAATCCATCTCACATTATTTTAGATTTCCCAACCTACCACAAAGAAAGCTAACTATGGACAGAGATACAGTAACTCAGTGATACAGCTCTGCATTCAATCTCAATTGTGTGGAAAAGGGGATATTGATATTCATATTTATATTTTACCTATAAAAACTGAATGTCAAAGCCAAGCACACATGTGTAATCCCAGCACTTGGAAAGTGTACAGGAGTTCCAGGCTAACCTGGGTTACACAGTAAGTTCAAAGCTAATCTGAACTACATAGAGACCCTATCTCAAATAGCAAAACAAAACAAAACAAAATCCCACCAAAAGTACTGAATGTCAAACCCACAACATTTGCACCTAGACTATAAAAACATTCTATTTTTTAAAAACTTACATGAGAATACAATGCATCTCTATTTAGTACTCAAGTATGAAGTTTCAGAATTAATATGTTTGGAAAGTGCTAAGTGGCATCCCCCTCCTGCTATAGATTCTTCTGAATCAAATCCATATGATCTCGACTGCTGACATTCTGAAGTCACATGACTTTAAATTTAACCTGTTGTTAAACAAAATTCATCCTTAGCATTGCTCTGGAGTCTGAGGCAAGAGGACTGTTGCAAGTTTGGGGCCCACGTACACTACACAGTGAGTTCACGACTGACATAGACTACAAAGTAAGACCCTGTCTCAAAGAATTTAAAAAAATTTTGTAATTTTAAAATTTAAAAAAAATTTCATTGAAGACTGAGTACTTACACAGTAACCTTCAAGGTCTCTCATTTGGATCTGCAACAGAGAGAGATCCCTCAAGATGTGCAGATTATCTTTATCTAATTTGAGGGCATTTCTGTAGCACTTAATAGCTTCATCATATATCTTATCAGAACGCTGTAGAAGCCCATATACATGCCAACCTATGAAGTTAAGGAAATAAAGACACTCATAGACACTAGAACATACTGTGCTGCATCTCTCATACAAAACCTTAAGAAAATGGTATTTTATTTCAGAATGATTTAGGGTCAGAAGGAAAGAGACAGTGAGGAACAGGTAAGAAGAAACCAGATTAGCTTTGAGTCAACAAATATTAAATTGATGCAGTGAGGTGATGAGCACATAAGGGTTCACTATTTAATTCCTTCCACTTTTTTACATGTTAAAATCTTATGTAATAGTTAATATAACTTTTAAAAATTCTTGGCAAAATTTCTTTACATTTTATCTACCCTCAATTCCCTCATTTTTTTCCCTAGAAACTACAACATTTACTTATACAAAAAAACATGGAACTAGCTTTTAAAACAAGTTTGCAATTGATCAATTCTAAAATAATGCAATCATCATTTAATTCCCTAATGATACTGAAGACTACAAAAATTAAGTTTTATTTTTTAGTAATTAAAGTCTTGGCATATCTTAAGCCAAAAAAAACCCCACAAAACACAAAACTATCATACTTACATGCCCTCTCTCTTCATTCTGGGGTAAGCAATGGGACAGAAAAAAGATGTTTAGTATTTTGAGAGTACCCTAAGCTAAATACGTAAAAACACTACTAAGACTTTTCATGTTCGTTACTATTCAACTGCTAAGTGAATTACATGTAAAACATAAAACAAAATACAAGGGTACTATGTGAAGACTGTGAATATATACATGAGCAAAAGAAAAACCAATTTCAAGGATGTAACCTTAAAAAGCATTTTGTTTCATATTAAAATACAAAGCAAAAAACATACACAAAAATTCAGTAAAGTAACAGCTATCTCTTGGTGTTAACATGAAGCAAGATAAGACCCAATATAATGTCTTTCTTAATACTAAATAAAACTTGGTGTTTTATTGTTTATTATTATTATTTATTATTTTTGTTTGTGATGCTGGAGAATCACACTTACTAAAAACACTACCATTAAGCTACATCCCTAGCCAAACGTATGCTTTAAATTTGCTTTAAATTTGTCTTCTAAAATTTCTAAAAGAAGTTTAAGGGACACAAAATTTTCCATGTAAATAAGTGGCTAAATGTTGTTATTTGGAATAATAGGGAATTATGTCAGTTCATACATGTTTAACAAAGTAACAGTTTCATTGAGCCACAAATAATTATCAAAGTAACTACCCTCTAACACTAAGCTTAATTCTAGTATACACATATATACGTACTGTACACAAATTTTCTTTAAAACACTCTAACGAACAAGACAAAAATGAAACGTATTGCAAAATGTTGATAATCACTGAAGCGGAGTAACAAGTATACAGACTTCATTAAATTCTATGTATATTTGGAAAGTTTCATGGCAGAGTTTTCAAAGTTGAATTAGAAAAAATACTAAATAAAATTAAACTATGTAGCTATTGCAAAAGGATACAGACATGACTCTTGACATCATTACAAGGCCCTTACGAACAAATTCATATGCTGCTTCTTTTTTTCCTGAACAGTTCAATGTCAAACCTTTCATAGCCAAAGTCTCTGAAAAACAATTTAACCTCTATTTACACATGAAAAAATTCAACTTATTCTCTGAGCAGTTTTATTTGAAATCTGAAGGACTATTACTGTTCCAATGCTTATACAAACATAGACTGTATTAACCCTAGTGATTAAAAAAAAAATTCAAAACATAAAATCTGCCTGGCAAGCAGGAGGTCAACAGTTCACTTCCCAGTACCAAAAAAGAAAAAAAAAGAAAATCTAATGGTAGATCAGCAATACTATATTTATATGTAAATATGGCAAAAAATATGAAAAGCTTATCTACCAAAGAACAAAATGCATATGATTTTATCTTTATACTACTTTTACAGTGAAAATACTGTCCTAATTTTATACACAGGAAACTAACATTACCTCATCCAATTTTCCCCCAGTAGATAAACTACTTCTTACCTAAAAATAAAGACACCTACATATACCAGAAAATCACGGTAGTCTAGAATAAAACTTATGTGAGACATAACTAAACATGCTGAACTGCTATGGACTCAACAGAGAGCTGCAGAGCCTTGGAATCTGGAGAAGTACTGTATTCTTTCCTTGTTAAGAATTCCAGCTGGGCTGGGGATTTAGCTCAGTGGCATAAGCGCCTGCCTGGCAAGCGCGAGGTCGTGAGTTCGATCCCCGTACCGGGGGGGAAAAAAAACATGATAAGAATCCCAGCTGCTAGGTTTCCCCAAAACAGTATCTCAACAGTTAAGACATTACCTCCATGTTCAGCAAATTTGGGGTTTGAAAGAATCATCTTGCAAAACTTGAGGCCATTTTTGTATTGCTTCTGTTCATAACATTTCTGTAAATATAAACCAACCAATTATTTTATAATAAATGCACAAAAACTTTTTATCACTTGACATCACTTTTAACAGGTGTCCTTTTTTGTTACCTACTCCTTGCCAAACTGTTCTAGAAACTGAGTACTTTCACTTTAAGTGGATATTCACAGAGAATTTAACTGTCAATCTCAATTGCCACAGAAGTTAACTGAAAATTCAAAAGAAAAAACATACAATAAAATATTAGGAATTGCATTACAAGTGTTTGTTACTCAAAGAATGAAGCCAATGCTCCCACACTCATATATTACCATTTACTGAGTGACTACTATGTGTGGGTACAAAACTTGTATCTTAATTCTTTCATCATTTTTAATACATAAAAACTGTGCCTATATCTTAAGATATACACACTGTATAGTTTTAAAATCAAGTTAAATGTGTCACCTCAAACATTATTTTCTTAGGATAAAAATTTTCAAAATTCTTTCTAGTGTTTTAAAATACACATTATCTACTTTTACAGACATCCACTATACAATAGCATGCCAGAACTTTCTGCTCCTGTCAAACCACAATTGTCCACTGATATCTTTCTCAATTCCCACACCCACATCACTCTCACAGGCCTCTGGTAACCCGCTGGAGACCACAGAGGTGGCACATCAGACTTTAAAATCAATCAGCTGGCTTTCTATATTAACTCATCAGTCTGTCCCAGGCCTAAGTGACTTGCCGGTGGAGACAGCAGCTCGCACGCAAAAGCAGAACTCTCCCTGCCAACAGCCCTAGTGTGATGTCTCTGAAGGTAAGGTAAGACTGCCCTGCGGGCACAAGCCCTCCCCCAAATCTTCAAGGGCAACGCTGCCAGCCTCTCTTAAACATGCATCTCCCGTGAAGCACAGATTTACTGCTGGGAATGTCTTCGCTCCACCTTCACACGGCCATGCTCACTTTCACACCTTTCTACCTTGCAGCTGTTCTGTGCCCTGCACGCCCCCTGCCAAGGCTGTATACCCAAATAAATAGTGGGCCACTTGGAGACGTTTCTGTCCTAGCCACAAGAGCTCTGATCTTCCTGAACCCCCAATACCACAGTACTTTGGTCCACTGTTTTTATCCTTCGCTGTATACTAACCCAAGTAGGAACCCAGTCAGTTCTGGATAACAGCCACTATTCTACTCAACTTCCCTAAGATCAACTTTTTCTTCAAGACAAGCTCTCCTTAAGTTGCTAAGTTGTCCAGCACCAAGTTCAAACTTGTGATCCTCCTGCCTCAGCCTCCCAAAGTATTACAATTCAGGTGGTTACCATCACACCCAACTGAGATCAATGTTTTTTAGACTTCAAATATAAGTGAGCTCATGTAGCATTTGTTTAATTAATTTTATTGTTATTTTAGATATATATAATTTGTACCTATACATAATATGTCTTGATTCTTTTTCCCCCAATCTCTTCTGTTCCCTTCAACCCCACTTCTCTTCCTTATTTACAAAAGATTCGTTTCCACTTTTTTCTTCTATTCTTTTTTTGCCCTTCCTTTCTTTCATCTTCCCATTCTCTTATTCCCCTTCCCATTTGCGTATTTTCTCCCTATCTCCTGGCATCTGTTATACATTTTGGTCCTTATTTACCCTTTCAGTTTCTCACACCACTGGAACAATGCAATATTTAAACATGTGTGTCTAACTGATTTCACTTAAAGAGTATGGCCTCTAGGTGCACTTATTTACCTAGAAAAGTCTTAAGTATACCCTCCTTTATGGCAGAGTAGTATTCCATTGCATAAAAATGCATAACTCCTTTATCCATTCATCTGCTGATGGGCCCCTTCAGTCTTCTACCTCCCCCCAACTTATTCTCTGTAATATTACTTTAATTTACTACATAGTACTCTTACTCTCTGAAATAAAGAAACTATTTTCTGTACCATCATATAAGCTCCAGAAAAATTGGAATCTTGTATAAGACAAACATCCCCATGACTTAAACAAAAAGGGGCTGCTCAATAAATACAGTAACACAGGCCCCTCCTTCCATCCAGTACACCCTGGTGGGCCTGCAAGAGCCCCAGTGACCCCTCCTCCATCCAGAGGACCCAGGCAGGCCTGCGAAGGTGCCGGTGACATCTACCTCCATCTGGAGGACCCTGGCAGGCCTGCGAGGGCACTAGTGACCCATCTCTCCATCCAGAGGGCCTAGTCACACAGCAAGGCCCCAGCCGAGGTGTACACAATGGACAGGTGGGATGAGTGGCTTGGAAAAGTCCAAAGCATCTCAGGAAGAATCCAGGACTCACCAACTGGCCCTGCAGGAGGAATTCAGGCAAATGGCTCCTCCCCCACACCACAAACCTGGTGACTAGGGGAACATAGGTCACACAGTAGGACCTTGACTAAGGCACACACAATAGACAGGCAAAAGTAGTGAAACTGAAAAGACCAAAATACAAACCAACAACTGGGTAAAACCACTCTGCCAAAGGGAAACACTTCCCATACAACCTTCAAATGCACAATGAGTTCTGTTATATAACTGTAGACTCTGCTCCTATGGTATAATATCATACAAAATCATTAGTTACCAAAGTTTGTCTGTTTCTAAATTGTGCTTGATGCTATTGTTATTGCTAATTGTACTATTTAGCTAGGAGATCATAGCTGTTTTAATCAGTTGTTCTCACTTCTGTAACAATACTGGGAAGCTCTGGAGTAATAACCTCACCACAGACAAATGCCAAAGGACTGAAGATGGAGCCAAACACATACCAAAATCTCACTATTAATTAATTGGGAAGGCAAGATCCCACGACAGACACAAAGTAAGAATCTCCTACACGCAGAAGATATCCTTGAAGAGCAGGCTTTGTACTAGTGATATATCTACCAACTAAAAAAACTCACAAGGATCATCACAGAAAACAAAATTCAAAAAACAATTTTTTTATGAAACAGAAAATGGCAATATGCAAAATGCAATCTATCTCAGACCTCCAGCCCACCCAGAACAAGTACAGGAGACATCTTCCATAGAAATTGCAAGGCACACATCTGCAATTTCAAAAAAGATAGCAAGTCCCTGAGGCCACAGAGGAAATCAGACCAGAAATAATCTCTCAGGTAAAAAAAAGAAATGATAACCACAATTAAGGAATTTCTCAGCACAGTTAGGAAAACATAGATTAAAAAAATACAAGAGCATAGTAAAATGATGGAAATCTTGAATGAACAACATCAAAAACAATGCATGAAACAGATTCAAATACCTACCCCAAAAATTAAAAATTCCATTGAAAGCTGGCAAAACCACTTGAACAAAACTGAAGATAGACTTTCAGACCTTGAAGACAGGATCACAGCAAGCAATAACAAACGGAAAGATCTCTTAAAAATAACAAGAGACCATGAAATAACAATACAACAGCTCCAAGATGATGCAAATAGAAACAATATAAGACTGATAGGTGTCAATGAAACAGCAATAGTCAATACAAATGACATTTAAAAAGTATTTAAAGAAAAAGCAGAAAATTTCCCAAACATAGGAAGAGTGTAAGTGCCTGTCTGGCAAGTGCGAGGTTGTGAGTTTGATTCCTGGTACAAAAAAAAAAACAAAACACCAAAACCTAAAGGCTGCTAGAGAAAAGAAACAGATTGCCTATAAAGGAAAGCCCATTAGAAACATGGCAGACTTCCCAACACAAACCTTCAAGTCAAGAAGAAAGTGGGATGAAGTGTTTCAAGTCCTGAAAGAAAACAACTTCTGGCTCAGATTTATGTACCCTGCAAAACTATCTTTCAAAAGTACACTGATAAAAATATACTATACTTGATCTGAGCCAAAAGGCTGAGAAACGATGAGGGGTGGGGGTTTACTGGCAATCACACTCAGGACTTTGTGCTTCCCAGGCAGGCACTTGTGCCACTGAGCTATAACCCTGGTCCCTGCCTTTCAAATTTAATGGAGAATAAGATACTTCCGTGACAAAGAACAACTGAAAAAATTCATAACCACCAAGCCAATCCTACCAAGAGTACTGAAAGATATTTTACAGAGAGACTGAAACAATCACAATTCCAACAACAACTTGTGAAAAAAAAAAAAAAAACTACAAGGCAGCCAAGCAATTAAACAGAAGGGAAAAGCAGGAAACCAAGAACAGGAAAATAACATGAAAAAGACCATCAATAACATGAAATAACCATCAATGTAAATGGCCTCAATTCACCAATCAAAACAAACAGAAAGGATTTGAGAACCAAGATCCAATATTCTGAATATAAGACACACATTTAACTCAACAAGAAATTCACAGATTGAAAGTCAAAGTACAGAAAACAATACTCCATGAAACAGGAACCTAGAAAAAAAGCAGGGGTACCTATTCTGTTTGCAGACAATGTGAACTTCAAAAAAAAAAGATCAAAGGGGATAAAGAAGGATACTACATACTTGTTAGGGGAAAAATTCAAGAGGAAGAGACAACAATTATAAATATGGGTGCCCCCAAATATATAAGACAAATATTAACAGACATAAAAAAATCAAATAACACAATTATAATGGGGAACCTTAATACTCCAGTGTCACAAAAGATAGATTAAGTAGACAAAAAAGTCAGCAAAGAAATGACAGAACTGAATCAAACTGAATGGACTTAAGACATTTACAGAGCGTTCTGCCCAACATCAGAATATACATTCTTCTCACTGCACATGGGATGTTCTATAAAATAGGTCATATACTAGCCCATAGAACATGCTTAAGTAAATGAAGAGTACTGAAATTATCTCAAGAATATTACCTGGCAACAGTACAATGCACTTGGAAATCAATGGCAAAAGAAACCACAAAAACCCCATAAATTGGGCCAGGGATAGAGCTCAGCGGCATAAGCGCCTGCCTGGAAAGCATGAAGTCATGAGTTCGATCCCCACAACCAAAAAAAAAAAAAAAAAACCACATGGAAATTAAACACCATCCTGAACAAACAATGGGCCACAGAAGAAATAAAACAATATCTACAATCAAATGGAAGTGCAGATACAACATACCAGAAGCTGTGGGATGCAATGAAAGCAGTCTTCAAAAGGAAATTTATAGTGGTGATTTCTCACATCAGGAAAAAGAACAAGCACAAATAAACAACCTAATGCTGCAACTCAAGCTTCTAGAAAAAGAAGAACAAGCCAAGCCAAAGGCCAAAAGAAGGGAGGAAATTATAAAGATCAAAGCAAAAATTAATGCAATTGAGACTAAGAAAACAATACAAAGAATTAATGAATCAGAGTTGGTTCTTTGAAAGAATAAACAAAACTGATAAAACCCTAGCTAATCTCATTGAAAAACAGGAAAGAAAAAACTCAAATTCATGCAGTGAGGAATAAAAAGGGTGATATAACTACAGATCCTGTGGAAATTCATATCATAAATACTTACTTGGAAAATCTTTACTCACAGAAAAAAAATGGATAGATTTCTAGAAACATATGATTTATCAAAGCCAAATTAAAGATACAAAAATTCTGAATAACCTAGTATCAGTTAATGAAATTGAAAACATAAGTAAAAACTTAACAACAAAGAAAAGCCTAGGTTCTGGTGAATTCACAGCTGAATTCTACAAGAAATTCAGAGACAGTTTACTGCCAATATTCCTCAAACTCTTTAATGAAATTGAAAGGGAAGCAATTCTCCTAACTCATTCTTGGAGACAATTATTACTCTGATACCCAGAGACAGACCCAACCAAAAAGGAGAACTACATGAATCTTCCTAATGTAGTTCTCCTTCTTAAGGAGAACTACAATCTTCCTAATGAACATAGATGCAAAAATCCTCAACAAAATACTAGCAAACAGAATGGAATAACTCATCAAGAAGATTATACACCATGACCAAGTGGGATTCATACCAGGAATGCATTAATGGTTCAACATATACAAATCAAGAAACATAATACACCATATCAACAGAGCTAAAAATAAAAATCACATGATCATCTCAATAAATGCAGAAAAAGCTTTTGATAAAGTCCAAAGCTCATTCATGGTTAAAAAAAAACCTACAGAAAATCAGAATAGATAGTCTCTGATAAAAGCCATGTATAACAAACCAACAGCCAACATCATCCCAAATGGACAAAAACTGAAAGCTTTCACTCTAAAATCAGAAATAAGACAAGGATGTCCATTTTCACCACTCCTACTCAATACAGTTCTGGAAACATTAGCCAGAATACAGACAAGAGAGAGAAATAAAAGTAATAAGGAGAGGACAGGAAGAAGTTAAATTATCATTATTTGCAGATGACATGATACTCTACATAGAAGCCCCAAAAACTCTGCCAAAAGACTATTAGAGTTAACAGGCAAATTCAGCAGTGTGGCCGGTTACAAAGTCAACACTCAAAAATCAATGGCATTCCTGTACACAAACAACAAACTCACTGAGAGGGAAATTAGGGAACTAACTCCTTTCACAATAGCATCCAAAAAAATGAAATACTTAGGAATCAACCTAACAAAGGATGTAAAAGACCTATACATTGAAAACTATAGTACACTAAAGGAAATTGAAGAGGATATCAGAAAATAGAAAGACATCCCTTGCTCTTGGTTAGGAAGAATCAACATTGTTAAAGCAGTCATATTCCCAATTTTGTTACACAGATTTAATGCAATCCATATCAAAATACCATTAGCTATCCTACACATCTAAAGAAAGCATTCCTGAAATTCACTTGGAAGCAGAAGAGACCTAGAGTACTAAAGGCAATCCTGGGCAACAAAGGCAAGGAAGCATCATAATCTCTGACTTGAAAGTATTATTACAGCCTACACTCCAGCTCTCCAGCTGAACGTGTGCGCTGAGAATTCCATCCCGAATTGGGGCATCGGAACATCGGAACATCGCTGGAAGCCAGGAAGGGCCCCGCCCAGCGTCCCCCATCATGGGAGGACCCCCAGGAAGGTCCCTCCTGGCCTAGCTGGGCCCCGCCCAGTGACTGGCTCCCCCAGTGGCCCAGAGCCGCCTTCATTCAACCTCAGGAGCTGAAGTGCATGCTGAGAGTTCCATCACACTGTGCAACCTCCGCATTACTCCGAGCTTGGTAGGACCCCGCCCACCGTCCATCATCACCAAAGGACCCCTTGGAAGATCCTTGCTGGCCTAGTTGGGCCCCTGCACACCGCCTTGCAAGCTGAAAGTGTGCGCAGTGATCTCCACCCAGCCTTGCAACCACGGAATATTGCTCACAGCCTGGTACCTGGGAATCACCTGGTAAAGCCTGTCTAACAACCTCCACTCAACTGGGGAAACTCCCTGAAGTAGGGATAGATATTCCCAACCCAAGAAACAATTCAGACCTTGCCTTCAGCTTCCCTACTAGAATACAGGAAAATGACAAAACGAAAGAGTAAAATGCAATCTCAAACGTCCAGCCCAGCCCAAGCAAGCCCAGGAGACATGGACGTAGAAGACAATGTACGCTATACACCTGAAACCACTGAAATGATAGGGACTGAAGTAAAGAAACAACTTCAGGAAGACATAAAAGAACTCAGATCAGAAATAATCTCCCAGGTAAAAGAAGAAATGATAAATGTAATGAAAGAAACACTGAACATATCTAAAGATGTAGTTAAAGAAAACTAGAGGAACACTGCAAAAAGATGGAATGAATGAACCGTGAATGAACAATATAAGAAACAAGCAATGTATGAAGCAGATTCAAAGAGATATCCAGGAAATCAAAAATTCCATCAAAAGTTGGCAAAACCGCCCCAATGAAAGTGAAGATAGACTTTCAGACCTCGAAGACAAGATTGCAGCTAGTGAACAGGAAAGGAAAGCTCTTTTAAATATAACAAGTAATCAGTAAATAACTCAACAGCTGCAAGAAGATGCAAAGAAAAACAACATAAGATTGATAGGTATAAATGAAAAAGGTGACAACACAAAGGATATCAAAAGACCATTTACAGAAGAGCCAAAAATTTCCCAAACATGAGAATGGAAACTGCGATACAGGTAAGTGAAACATATAGAACTCCAAATAGCCATAACAAAAATAAAACTACACCTAGACATATAATAATCAACATCACAGAAATTCAACATTAAGAACAGAATGTTAAAAGCTGTTAGACAGAAGAGACAGATTACCCATAAAGGAAAGCCTATCAGAATCACAGCAGACTTTTCAACACAAACAATGAAGTCAAGAAGAGCATGGAGTGAAGTCGTTCAGATCCTAAAGGAAAATGACTTCCAACCCAGATTGATGTACCCTGCAAAACTGTCCTTCAAAATGAATGGCGAAATAAGATACTTCCATGACAAAAAACAGCTTCATGACCACCAAACCAACCCTGCAAAGAATACTGAAAGACATTCGAGATACACATAAGAAAAAACCACTAAGCAAGGCAGACAGTTAAGCAGAGTGGAAAGGTAAAGATGCAACAGCAGAAAGATAACATGTCAAAAATAAACCAATATATAACAGTTATAACCATTAATGTAAATGGCCTTAATTCACCAATTAAAAGAAACAGACTGGCATAATGGATCATGAAACAACAGCCAACCATATGCTATCTACAAGAAACCCATCTAACCCAGAAGGAAACTCATAGACTGAAAGTCAAAGGATGGAAAATAATATTTCATGCAATAGGAACCCCCAAAAAAGCAGGGGTAGCAATTCTGTTTGCAGACAATGTGAACTTCAAACCAAGAATGATCCAAAGAGATAAAGAAGGTCACTACATACTGGTTTGGGGAAAACTTAAAGAGGAAGAGATAACAATCTTAAATATATATGCACCAAATTCCAGAGCAGCCAGCTATATAAAACAAATATTAACAGAAATTAAAAATCAAATAAGCAATAACAATCATAATGGGAGACCTTAACACCCCATTGACACAAAGAGACAGATCAACCAGACAGAAAATCAGCAAAGAAATAACAGAGCTGAATCACACCTGTGAATAAATGGACTTGACAGACGTATAGAGTGTTCCACCCAACATCAGAATATACATTATTTTCAGCAGCACATGGGATATTCTCTAAAATAGGCCATATACTAGCCTACAGAATATGCTTAAGGAAATGCAAAAGAATTGAAATTATCCCATGCATATTATCAGATCATAGTGCCATGAAACTAGAAATTAATGACAAAAGAAACTGCAAAAGCTCCACAAACACATGAAAATAAAATAATACACTTCTGAGCAATCAGGGGGAAACAGAGGAAATTAAGAAAGAAATTAAATAATATCTACAAGCAAATGAAAATACAAATACAGCTTACTGGAATCTGTGTGATGCAATGAAGTCAGTCCTCAGAGGAAAATTTATTGCAGTGAGTTCCCATATCAGAATAACAGAACAAACACAAATAAACAACCTGATATTACAGCTCAAACATCTAGAAAAAGAAAAGCAAGTCAAGCCCAAAGCCAAAAGAAGGGAGAAAATTATAAAGATCAGAATGGAAATCAATGCAATAGAGACTAAGAAAACAATACAAAGAATCAATGAATCAAAGAGTTGGTTCTTTGAAAGAATAAATAAAATCAATAAGCCCCTAGCCAACCTTATTTTAAAAAGGAAAGAAAAAACTCAAATTCATGCAATAAGGAATGAAAAGGGTGAAATCACCTCAGACCCTGTGGAAATACAGAATTCCCACAGATTCTGGTAAGTTGTATTTATATTTTCATTTGCTTGTAGATATTGTTTAATTTCTTTCTTAATTTCCTCTGTTTCCCCCTGATTGCTCAGAAGTGTATTATTTTATTTTCATGTGTTTGTGGAGCTTTTGCAGTTTCTTTTGTCATCAATATTTATTTTGAAAACCTCTACTCTCATAGGCTTGATAACACAGAAGAAATGGACAGATTCCTAGAAACATATGAACTACCAAAGCTGGATCAAGAAAATGTAAAACTGCTGAATAACCCAATTTCAATTAATGAAATTGAAAATGAAATCAAAACCTTACCAACAAAGAGAAGCTCAGGTCCTGATGGATTCACTGGGGAATTCCACAAGAAATTCAAGGAAGACAATCTCGACACTCTTCAAACACTTCAATGAAATTGAAAGAGAAGCAACTCATTCCTGGAAGCAAGTATTATTCTAATAGCAAAACCAGAGAAATACCCAACCATAAAAGAGAACTACAGGCCAATCTCCCTAATAAACATAGATGCAAAAATTCTCAATAAAATATTGACAAGCAGAATGCAGCAAATCATCAACAAGATTATACACCACAACCAAGTGGGATTCATCTCACAAATGCAGGGATGGTTTAACAGACACAAATCAATAAATGCAATCCACCATATCAATATAGCCAAAATTAACAATCACATGATCATTTCTATAGATGCAGAAAGAGCTACTGATAAGGTACACCACTCATTCATGATAAGAACCCTACAGAAAATCAGAATAGATGATCTTTACCTCAATATGATAAAAGCCATCTATGACAAACCAACAGCCAGCATCATATTAAATGGTCAAAAAGTGAAAACTTTTACTCTAAAATCAGGAACAAGACAAGGATGTCCATTATCACCACTCCTATTCACTATAGTGCTGGAAATACAAGTCAGAGCAATTAGATGAGAGAAATAAAAGGGATAAGGAGAGGAAAAGAAGTTCAATTATCATTATTTGCAGATGACATGATACTATACATAGAAGATCCCCAAAATTCCATTGAGAGACTCCTAGGTATAATAACTAATTCAGTAATGTAGCTGGATACAAAGTCAACACTCAAAAATCAATAGTATTTCTACACATTAACAACAAAACCACTGAGCAAGAAATAAGAGAAGCCACACCCTTCACAATAGTATCCAAAAGAATGAAACACTTAGGAATCAATCTAGCAAAAGATCTATTCAGGGAAAACTATAATACCCTGAAAAAAGAAATTGAAGAAGATCTCAGAAAATGGAAAGACTGTCCTTGTTCATGGTTAGGAAGAACAAATATTGTGAAAATGGCCATTCTCCCAAAATTGTTATACAGATTTAATGCAATTCCAATCAAAATACCACTAACATACCTCACAGATCTAGAGAAATCATTCCTTAAAAGTCATCTGGAACCAGAAAAAACCTAGAATAGTGTCATGGTTTATGTCAGTGGCCCCCAGGCCTCGTGTATTTGCATTGCCCATTTGTGATTGGTTCATTGTCTAGTGTTTGGATTGGTGGTATCAGCGCTACACCCTCCTAAGGGGTGGAGCCAGGGTGTGATGTAATGGCAGGAAGAAGGTCTCTCTCTCTTGCTGGTTTTGGCTTGTGGTTTGCAGCCACCATGAACTGTGGCCCCGCCATGCCACCCTGCCTTGGAACCAACTAAGTATGGACTGAAACCTTCAAAAACTGTAAGCAATAAATCTTTCCTTTCCCAACTTTGGGCATCAGGTATTTTGTCTCAGCGGTGAGTGAAAAGTAACTAAGACAAATAGCAAAGGCAATTCTGGGCAACAAATGCAAGGCAGGAAGCATCACAATCCTCTACTTGAAGTTATACTACAAAGCTACTGTAATAAAATCAGCATGGTACTGGAATAAAAACAGCCCTGAAAATCAATGG
>PVJX010019850.1:0-34233 GCA_004027295.1 Dolichotis patagonum
TCTCAAAATGCATTGCACAGATTACTGTGCCCATGAAACAGTAATATATGGTCTGTGGAAAGAAAACAGACTCCTGTCAGCACATTTAGAAGCATGAGCTTAAGAAGGTTCTCCTACTGCGAATGTCTCAGAGGAATTCACTGGTGAATCTAGTGTACATGGTTAATATCTGGGGTGGAAACTTCTCTTAACTTTGCTTCTAAAACTTCTTTCCCCATGGAACCCCTTTCATCCAGAACCGTGGTGGATCCTGGGTGCAAGATGCCTTCTACTCACAGACGATTGCGGTGAACGTTGTTTCATGTCCTTCAAAGTGGTCCTCTTAGTGAGTGTATCTTATGCCCTCACTTATACTGCTTAGTGAGTAGTAAACTTCTTGGCCCAAATATATTTGGACATAACTTTAGATAAGTTATTACATATTTCAGTTACCAAGAATACCATGTATTGCATGATAGGAAATACTAATCTCAGAAAGTACCCACTGCAGAAAATTAGCATTATCAGCATTATTATGCGTATGTCTTTAGCAAATGAGGGACAGCACAGCACACACCTGCAGTCCTGGCATTCCGGGATGCTGAGGCGGAGGATCACAATTTTAAAACCAGCCTGGGAAAATTAGCAATTTAACAAGCGCTGTCTCAAAATAAAAAGGGAAAAGGGGTTGGGAATAGTTCTTAGCCCTGGGTACAATCCTCAGTAGTGGGTGGGGGGAGGCATAGGCTTATTATTGCCCTTGGTGAGAGACTTAAACACGGCAGTCAGGTACACACACACAACTGAAGCTTTATCTGGGCCAGTGATAGGGCGCACATTTGTTATACCTTTATCTGATTATATTAGGAGGTGTAAGGACTGATACAACTGTAAATGTTCATTTTCATTTATTGGTAGGTATATCATTTGCATTCCTGTGTATTAATTAACTTTCACTGTGACAAATACCTCATGCTTGTAATGTAAAGGAGGAGAACTTTGTACGATTCATAGTTTCAGAGGGTTCAGTCCACTGTTACCTGGCTACAAGGCAGAAATGACGTAGCAAAAGGGAATGGTAGAAGAAAGCTGCTCACCCCATGGCAGC
This sequence comes from Dolichotis patagonum, assembly GCA_004027295.1. Taxonomy (NCBI): domain Eukaryota; kingdom Metazoa; phylum Chordata; class Mammalia; order Rodentia; family Caviidae; genus Dolichotis; species Dolichotis patagonum. Next base: position 1,088 of record PVJX010019850.1, read on the forward strand.
CAGGAAGCAAAGAAAGAAGGAAGGAGCTAAAGACAAGAACACACGCTTCCATCCAGGAATGGTGGTGCATGCCTGTAACCCTAGCAATTTGGGAGGCTGAGGCAAGACAACCTCAAAGTTGCACCTGGACAGTTTAGCAGTCCAGCTAACAGCACATTCAGCAGGGGCTCCTCAGTGGATGAATCCAGCAGTGTGGGGTCCCATCACTTCCCCAGAGTCCCACTTCTGAACACAAGATCTTTGCAGGACATTTTAAATCTAAGCCATGGCATTCCACCCCAATCCTCCAAAAGCCTCTGGTCGCTCTCATTATGCAGACCACTTGACCTCCAAGAGCTGCCAGAGTCTCAGCAGTTCTACCCGTGCTCCAAAGTCCTAGTCCAAAGTCTCCTCTGCAATTCAAAGCCATCTTACCTGTGAGCCACTGCAAAACTCAGGAAGTCTAATGCTTTCAACATTCAGTGAACAGGGCAGATATTCCCATTCTAAAATAGAGGACTGGCGAGATAGGCAGAAATGGGGCCAAAGCAAGACCAAAACCCACCAGAGCAGGCACTGAGTCCTGTAGCTGCGTGTGCAAGCCTGTGGAGCATGTGATAAGAGTGTCAGAGGGCTTGGGCAGCCCCATACCATGGCCTTGCTGAGTGCAGCTCACATGGCCACTCGCTTGGGCTGACCCCACTCGAAGCTGCAGCTCTCCTCAGCAGGTGTTCCATGCTCCACATCTCTACTGCACCTTCCACTTTCTCCCATAGCATCATGCATTCCCCTTTCCAAGTCGCCTCACAGGGACTCAGACTCAGTCACACCACACTGCCGTTCCTCCAGGCCTTCCTCTGAAATCTGGGTGGAAGATTCTGACACCCTTGCATTCTGCTTGCCTGTAAAACCAGTATCCCGTGGATGAGGCCAAAGTCTGCCACCAGCTAGAGCAGTAGCCAGGCCCCTTGGTTGAAGGCTGCAGTGGCCTCTGAAATCCTGGATAGGTGAACATAGGAATATACTGCTCTAGGTGGCCCTGAGTAACCACAGTGCCATGGGGGTCTCTTTTCAAAGCAGTCTTTTAAAGGGATTTATGCCTTTATACCTGGTATCTATGATGGGTAGGGTCTGGCCAATTTCTGAGATGCTCTCAGGTCACCTTTGCTGTTGTCCTGCTGCAAAAACACTTAGAGGTTTTTTGGTTTTGTTTTTCTTTTTCTCCACTCCCTTTTTTTCTCAGTGCTGGGTTTGAAACTAGGGTCTCATGAGTGCTATAATTACTCTTCTACCTCTGAGTTATACCTCCAGCCCCTTGATTTCTTTTCATTACTTTTTAATCTAATCTTTTCAGTAACCACACTCTCCTCGGCCTCACATTTCCCTTCTAGCCAAACAGTAAATTTTTCAAAGCCTTGGGCTCTGCATTTTGCTCCTAATTCACACTGTGAATCACACTAAAAGCAGTGAGCAGTACCCATGCTACCTCATGAACATTGAGTGGCCTTGCATTTTCCTCCACTAGATTAATTAGTCTCTCATCTTTAAATCCAGCCTCTTACAAAGTTTTAGGACATGACCAAGATGTGGGCATGTTCTTTGCCAGAATGTAACTTAAATGGGCTCTAGTCCAATTTCCATTAGCGTTCTCATTACCACCTGATACCCCATGAGCGTGGCCTTTACCATCTCTATTCCTGTCACCACTATGTCTTCTGAGCTCCAACCAGTATCGTCTGTCCATTTATGCTCAAGCATTTATGCTCACAGCATTCTAGGCTTTCTCCAGCCCAGTTCTCCACTTTCCAGCCTCATTTTGAAAATCAGCTCCCAAGTTTTCTTTTCCTTTTAATGTTTTTATTAATACATGTTTTCAGTATATAACATTTACATTTATCTTAGGGAGTAGCACATGTACTTAACATATCTCAATTCTTTTTCTTCCCCTTACCCTCCTGGCCTCTGCCGTCCTTCCATCTCTAGATCTCCTTCCCATTTAGTTTGTTTTTATTAATATTTGTCTTTCATTTTACACTTTGAAATTATTTATTGGGTTTCACATACAGGATAGGTTAATGTGATATTTAAGCTTGTGTGTCTGATTGATTTCAATTAATGTTGTAGTCTCAAGGTACATCTCTTTTCCTACAACTGATGTCCAACTTTATGGAAGAATAGTACTCCATTAAGGACAAATACCACATATATATAGCTTGCTTTCAAGATTTAGCTAGGTTGAGTCATGCTGCAATATACATGTGTATGTATATATGTATCACTCTGGTATGACACCTTAAACGCTTTTGGAGAGGTATCTAGAAGGGGATCAAATAGAATTTGGTTTTTAAGTTTTGGCTTTTAAGAAATCTCCATACTGATTTCCATGGTAGTTGCACCAGTTTACATTCCTATCAACAAGGTAAAAGGATTCCCTTCTCCCTGCAGCCTTGCCAGTTTTTTTAAAATTATTATTTGATATCTTGGTGATAGCCATTCTCTCTGGAGTAAGATGGAATCTCAGTGATGTTTTAATTTGCATCTGTTGACCAGGAGGTCTTTCGCTATTCTATGTCTCTTCTGGTTCCATATAAATCTTAAGATAGTTTTTTGCTAGTTCTTTGAGGAATGCTATTGATGTTTTTATTGGAATTACATTAAATCTATGTATCAGTTTTGATTATATGGACATTTTGACAATATTGGTTCTGCCTGTCCACTTACAGGAGATATTTTCTGATATCTTTTTCCATTTTCTGATATCTTTTTCAGTTTCCTTTTTCAGAGTATTGTAGTTTTCAATGTAGAGGATTTTCACTTCCTTAATTCTAAGTATTTAATTTTTCTTAATGCTATTGTGAATGGTATGGTTTTCTTGATTTCTCAATGTGTTCATGGTTAGTGTATAGGAACTGCATTTATTTTTGTGTGTATATTTTTATTCTGCCACATTACTCAATTTTGTTACAAATTCTATGAGTCTTTGGTGGAATTTTTTGGACCTTCTATACAAAGTATAGTGACATCTACAAATAATAATACTTTGACCTCCTCCTTTCCTGTACATGTGTGTTTTCTTTCTTTTTCTTGCCTCATTGTTTTGGGTAATGTATCGAACAGAAGTGGTGGTAGTAAACGTCTTGTCTTCTTCCTGATTTTAGAGGAAACTTTTCAGCTTTTCTGTATCTAATACGATATTGGCAGTAGGTTTATCATAAATTGGTTTTTTAGGTAGAGATAAGGTCTTTTTATACCTATTCAGGGTTTTTATCATGCATGGATGTTGGATTTTATCAAGGGCTTTTTCCATATCTACTAAAATGATAGTGTGATTTTTCTCCTTGCTTCTGTTTGTGTGATGTGTTACATTTATTGATTTACATGTGTTGAAGCACCCTCACACCCCTAGTTCCCAGGGCTTCTGTGCCATATGGTCAGATATAATCACAGCAACTCTACTACGTCTCTGTCACAAATTTTCCATACTAGTCAGTTTTCCCATCACTGGGACAAGTACTTGATATCCATAATGTCAAGAAGAAGAGGTTTTGGCCCACACTTCAGAAGGTTCAGTCCATGGTTGACAGGCTCCATGGCAGAAATAGCATGGCTGAAGGAAAGCCAGGAAGCAGAGGAAAGAGCCAGAGACAAAAATACTCCCTTCCTCACACGTTCGCAGTGAACCACCTCTTCCCGCTGGCTCCCAGCTCTGCCAGCAGGCAGCCTGAACTCGTAGCTCCCGTGACCGGTCCCCTTCCAGAAGTCCCAGCTCCGACCACCAGACCTTTGGGAGATAGTTCAAACCTGCATCATGACGTCTTGCAACTTCATGTTTCAAATGCTTTAGATTCTCAGTGTTGCGAGAACCTTGTGGCTAAGAAATTAGGAGTTTGCTTTTCTAACAAGTAGTTTTCCTAGAAGACTGAGCTGTTCAAGTTGTGAGTAAAATTTAAAATGTACCCTTGAGGAACTCGATGCCCAGGCCCCTGTGTTCTGATAACACTCCAAGACACACACTGAAGTGATGAGTTATATGGCTCAGTTTCTCAGCAGATTTTGGTTTTAACAAATCATAAAATGATCAGTGTGTATTACGAAAGATAACCCTAAATCAATGCCACAGCATCATGTTTCGAGTACAGACATTTGTACTGACCAGAGGTTTTAGTTCATTGTAAACATGTGAGATACCAGTAGGATTCGAATGAAGTTAATCAGACTCTCTGCTCTCGAGCTAAAGGTAAAACTTTCCTCAATTAAGTTAGCAAGGAATAAATATGTTGGTGAACAGTCAATAAGTAATTACCACAAGGCTGTATTACAGGCGTCTCTGAGCCAGTCACTTCCACAAGTAAATATTTCTACATTGTCTTTTATTAGAATGTGTTAAATTAAGAGCTAGAAAATCAAACTTTTTGCTTGTCTCTTTTTCACGTGCAGTTTACATGCAAAGGTGCACCTAAGGATAAATTGTAGTGGATTTTGGCAAACGTGTACCTGTGTGGCCACTACCTTGACCAAGTTATGTACTTTTCACCACCCACAGCACCCCGTGACCCTCTGCAGTCACTGGCTCCCTTTCATCTGACCCCAGAGAGGATGTTTTCTTCTGGACCAAAGAGGTGGCGGGCTTGCTGGGAGCCTTTGGAGAGACTGCTGTGACACAAAGCAGCCCCTGGGCAAGCGTGCCTCAGCCGTGTGCTGGGACAGCAGGGAACCCACGGCGCGGGGAGCTCATGCTGCTGCGTTCCTTATTTATTTTGGGGGGGCTGCGTGTCACTTTTTCTTAGCATTCTGTTTGGGCTCCCCTTTTGGCAAGTTAGTTTATGTCTTTGCAGCGTGTTCTGGGGCGAGGGTAGTTACTCTAGGGATTACAGTCCATTTGGAGCTAACACTGTCTTCGGGTGAGTGTTCTTCTAAGCTATCGTTTGGAAGGTAACACTGAGGTGGAAACAAAGGTAGACAGACAGACATGCTATCTGTGCACGTAGAGTACCGCCCGTTCCTGACTTCCCTCGTCTAGACCTCACTTGCCGTGTGCAGCTCCGCTCTTCAGTCTGAGTACTGGACTCCTCTAGTAGTTACGGAGGGTCTGCTGATCGCTGGTGATCTGTTTCTAGCCCGTCCAAAAACAGCTACTTCCTTTTCACATTCAGAGAAAAATTTGATCGGATATTGAGTTACTGGCTTTCAGACTTTTTAACTGCCATTTTGAAGGAGCCCTTTCTGTGTCTGCGCACTTGTTTTTGAGGAGAAGTCAGCTGCTAACTTGTCTTGTTTCCTTGTGTGTAACATGTTACCCATTTTCTGGCTACTTTCAAGATTTTCTCGTGATCTTTCACTGTCAAAGTTTGACTGTGACTTACGTGTGTAAGTCAGATGTATTTTCCTTATGTTTATTCTACTTGAGTTTCTGGGGTTTTTTAAATTAATAAGTTCGTGTTTTCCACAAAATGAAGTTTTTAGCTGTTTTCTCTTTAGATATTTTTCTACCTCTTTTTCCTTTTCTCTTTCTCAGACTCCAGTTATACTTTTGTTTGACGTCTAAGCTTTATCCCCTAGATCTCTAAAACTTTGCCTACACTTAAGCTTTTTCCTCTGAATTTTCCAGATACAACCATTTTTATTGATATCTTCAAGCTTACTATTTCTTTCTCCCATTTCTATATTTTCTTTTACTTCTTTGCATATATTTAAATATCTGATTTGAAGAAGTGCAGAATCTGACATGCAGACCCAGCAAGAGTCAGTTTCTGCTAAATGTCTTCCTGACGCAGGTCAAATTTTCCTGATTCTTTGCATGTCTGGTAATTTTTGTTTAAAAACTGAACATTATAGACGTGGGGCTGTGCTGTGGCGTGGTGGTGTCCAGCCAGACGCCTTGCGGTGTGCACCAGCTGCGCTTCTGCGCAGTCCTTTCTGCTGCGGCTGCCGCTGGTGTCTAAGCCGCCTTCCCCGGGGCCCTCGCTGTGCAGCCTCTGTTGCGCGGTGGGTGGAGTGTGCGGTGGGCGCCACAGAACTGTCCCCTGACATTCAGAGCCGTCAGGAGTTCGCTGCCCGCCTCGCGTCCGGAGTGCCAGCTGGGAGAAGCAGCGCACGCCTCCGTCTGCGCCAGTGCAGGTGTCCTTGTGTCAGCCGCTCGCCTGGCCATCCCCGGTGTCTGCCCCTGGCAGATCTCACGTAGTGTTTGCCCAGAGGTTTGGGCAGAGATGGGACTCTGGTCTTGGTGGCTTGTTTCCTCTGTAGATACTCAGCTGCTCCACAGGCCTTTGACTCTGCCCTGTGCGTCCTTCCAGGACACTGCAGGCTCATGAGAGCAGGCAGAAACCCTCTTAGCGCAGATTCCCACTCATCACCATTGTCTTTCAACAGTGCAGCCCTCTTTCTGCTCCTGTCTGCTGTTTGTCACTTTCTAGTGCCATTAAATTGTTGGGTATTTAAATTATATATTTAAATATATATTACTATATAATATGTGTATATAATACATATATAATATCCAGATTTTATAATTCTTATTTATTGAAGTATTTACCAGTTTCTCCCCTTCTGGAGACCAGAAGTCCTTGTATTTTTAGATATATATATAATAACAGAACTTTCCATGTTTTTAAATATTCTCTTACAAGATGGTCTTTAGTAAGTATATAATGTTAGATCTTCTCAGTGCGGCAGTTTTTTCACCTGTCTCCTGTTGTTAGGTAGCAAAACACTTGGAGCCTTAGAATAGTGTGAGTAGCACGATAATGTACAAGCGGTGTGTTTGTACTTGAGGGTGTAAGTATTTACATTCACAGCTAAAATTACAACAATTTCCTTAGGGCCAATTATTAGAAATGTAATTAGTAATTTAGTGAGTGTGAAGATTATTACTATTTCTAGTACATTTTGCCAAATATACCTGCAGGATGATTGTAGCCGAGATGTTACGTGTCACCCATGAAATAAAAGATTATTTACTTCCCTTTCCCTCAGGTGATTTTAAATTTATTATGAGGTTAAATATTGTCGAGTTTCATGTTTTGTGTTTGTTTTGTTTTGCTAAAAGAAGTATTTGACTGGTTTTATAAATCATTGCTGATTTAACTTGTTTGATAAAATGTTTGCACATACTGTGTTTACATTGACAAGAATTACACTTGTTATACAACTGTATAACCAAACCATAGGAATTTTGTTTAATTATTAGACTTTTTTTTCAGTACATAAAAATACACAGAAAGTTTTAAAATTCCATTTTAGGGAACTGTTTCTGCTCGTAAGATATTTTAGAGTGAGTATTATATTTATTCTTCCCATTCTCCTTCCCTTTTAAGCCACTTTGGATATAATTCATATTTGCTTCCTTCAGATGTGTCAGATTCCGTGGGTTTTAGTGTATTCACAGAGTTGTACAACTGTCACCCTTTGTAACAAAAAAATGAGCCTCCGGATGGAGCCCTGCCGAGGTCGGTGAATGGAGCCCAGTGGAGGAAAAGCGCCAGGCGCTGGTCATCTGCTCCCTGACTGCACCCAGGGTTTTAGCTGCAGCATAGGGTATATTTTTAAGGTGAATTTGTGCATGTCAAACTATAGGACAGGGAAGGTTTCCTATGCAGTATGGGATGGAATGGAGGAAGAACGACTTAAAAGGTGAAGGCACTAGTAGAAATAACATAAGAACAATCACCAGAAATAAACATTTCAGTAAACTTTTGATACAAAGCCAGCACTACAGTTTTTACCTATCCTAGAAATTCTAGAGCAGAAATGAGCTCCTTTAAAACAAAAATACAGTTTACATGTGAGTTGTGTAAGAGGAAGTTAAATGCAGATGAGAAAATGATTATTGGTGTTGTCATACAGTACTGCGGTCATACATGGAAGTGCACTGGCATTTTGGTGAGCAAGCTGAAATAGGAAATAACTTTCTTCTCAGTTGTTACTTTTATTCGTGCTTGTCTGTAGTACATATTGGTCACATGCCTCATGGGAAGGTGGTCACAGGCACAGCACCTCTTAATTTTCTTCTTCGCTCTCCCTTCCTCCATCTCCAGTTCCCCTCCCATTTGAGTAAGAAAATATTTTCCTACTTCCTATGTCTGTCTTTTCTTTTGCTCTTTATTTATATTTTGGGCTTCTCAAATAAGAGAAATCTTTCCTCACTTCAGCGCGTGTATCTATTTATTTTGCTTAACATCGTGCATCTCAAGGTGCATCCATTTTCCCACGTCCGACTCAGGTTTCACCTTCTGGGGTAGAGTATTACCACCCCATTTTCTTTATCCATTCATCAATCAGTGGGCATGTAGGTGGCTTTTAAGATTTAGCAATCATGTATTGTGCTGCTGTAAATGTAACTATGCACTGTAATACGATGTCTGTAACTCTTTGGGGAGAATACCTAGAGGAAGAATAGTTGGGTAGAATGAATTTCTAGTTTCAGTCGTTTGAGGAATCTCCATATTGATTTCCATAGTAGTTGTACTGGTTTACATTCGCACCCGCAGTGTAGAAGGGCCTCTCCCCAGCCTCCTATTTCTTTCCTTCTTTTTTTTTTTTGTACCAGAAATCAAACTCAAGACCTTGCACTTGCTTATACAGGCACGTGCTTATACAGCTAAGCTATATCTGCAGCCCCTTCTTCTATTTCTTGATGTTGGCCATTCTTTCTGGGGTAGGATGGATCTCAGTGTTGTTTTAATTTGCATTCTCTAATGGTCAAAGATAGCAAACATTTATTTCATATATTGATTAGCCATTTGTACCTCTTCTGAACATACCTGTTTATTTCAGCTGCCTAGGCTTTTATTAGGTCTTTTATTTTGCCGGGGAGGAAGGGTCTAATTTTTTTTTTCTTTTTTAGTTCTTTATATATTCTAGATACTAGTCCTCTATCCAAGAAATAGCTGCCAACATTTTTCCCATTTTGTATGTTGTCTCTTCACCCTGTCGATTGTTTCATTTGCTGTTCAGAAACCTTTTAATTTGACATGATCCCATTGTTGATTCTTGGTATTATTTCCTGTGCAGTTGGGGTCCTGTTCAGAAAGTCTTTGCCTATATCTTCATGAGTTTTTCCTATTCTGTCTTCCAGCAGATTGTTTCTCTTTTAACACTTAATCTTTGATCCATTTTGATTTAGTTTAGTGCCTGGTGAAAGATACGCGTCTACACTCCATCTTCTGCGCGTGGATAGCAAATTTTCCAAGCACCACTCACTGTTGAAGAGGTGATCTTTCCCCCTGGATGTTTCTGGTCCCTCTGTCAGGGGTCCGACAGCTGGATGTGCCGGCAGTTGCTTCTGCATCCTCTCCTCTGTTCTGTTGATCCATGAGTCTGTTTTGTGCCAAGGCTGTGCTGTTGTTCCATCACTGTAGCTCTGTCGCAAAACATGAAGTAAGCTTATGTTGCCTCCTGCTTTGGCTTTTGTTGCCCAGAATTGCTTTTCTATTCTGGGTCTCTTCTGGCTCCATGTAAATCTGAAGGTAGTTTTTACTAGTTCTTGGAGGAATGGTGTTGGTACTTTGATTGGGATTCCATTAAATCTGTGTATCTGCTTTGGAAGTAGGGCCACTTTGACAGTATTGTATCTGCCTGCCCAGGAACAGGGAACTTCTTTTAGTTTTGTGAGCCCCTTCAATCTCCTTTTTCAGAGTACTGTAGTTTTCATTGTCGAGGTCTTTCACTTCCTCAGTTCAGTTAATTCCTAATCATTTTTCTTGGTGTTATTGTGAGAAATGTTTAATAACTTGATGTCTGCAATGTCTTTAAAATAATTTCTCAGAAGGACATTAATGTGTTTTCATATAGGTAACAAGAACACATATAACAAAAGAAATTTGATGCATATTAAACCTAGGTAGTAGTTATGTGGGCAGATGTGTTTATTGACTCCTGCTTTACCTTGTCTGTTTGAAATTTTTATTAAAAATAAAATTTTAGAAAATAAGTCCATGAATATTTAGGACAAGAAACAAGAATATGGTCTTAACAGTGTGCTTATTGTTTAGTCTGCTAATAGTTATGGGAATAAAATGGGAAGATATTTATTCATATTTATGCATATTTGTGATATGCAAAAAATTTGCTTTAGAATGACGTTTAAGGAGCAGCATTCATTATCTGTAGAGAGGGAACAAAAAGAGTAGTCAAGTCAGGAATTAGAAGTAAAACATTTTTACACATTTTTATACTTTGAAACTTTATATACATACATATACATATCTATCATATATAACATATATGTAAAATGAGAGAGAGTGTGTGAGAGAGAGAATATGGTTTTAAAGTCCCCTAAGGATTGGGTCCCGAAATGCAGTAAAAAAAAAATTATTTTATACTGAAATGTCTTTTCATATGCTAATAAAAATTTTGCTCCAGCCACAATCCATTTAGTGGTTGCTCTGGGGGTGCTAAAACTGCACTTGTTTTTCTTTATTGCAGCGTGTCCACCTTGCATCTCTTTTATTGTCTCTTTATAGCCTGTTTTCACTGGGGAGTTTTATTTTAAAGAAAAAATATATTATTACAGAGGCTGACTTTGAACAAATAATTTTAAAGACCTCTTATTTCAATAAATAAATCTGAATTGGCAATATGTCCACTTTCAGCACTGGTAAATTCGCTTTGGTCTCCTAGACCAGACCTTGCCTCATTTAGCTGCTGCCCTGCTTAGGGTTAGGGTTAGGTCTCAAACAAACAAAAAAGAGCAAACATGACAGCTTTATCCTTTCAAATTCAGTTTTAAACTTTATATTGCCTTTAACTCATTCACTGGCAACTGGATCAGCAGCTGTAAAACTCACCATGTTCTCTTACAAGCATCATATAGGAAACTTAATTGTCATAATGAGAAGTTTGGCACTAAGAAATATTCATGTAATAGGCTTTTGGGAACCATTGCAAATTAAGTATTCTGGTAAAAGTCTTGGTCTGCCTTTCCTTCTGGTGTAAGAAGATGATTTTTACTATATTCCAGTGCATAAGAAATACAAAATACGTGGGCGTTTTAAAGGATGGTTCTGTAAGGACTCAGAGTTCAGCCCTACTCGCGAGGCGTGTGCTGCCCAACCCGAACGGGGCGAGGACATTTACCTCTGGAGAGAGAAATCAATAGGCAAGATTTTCATCTTAAATCACTTAAAGTGTCTTTGGTTGATTGTCTATGGCTGTCTAACTATTCAAAATATTTCTAAATTACTTTTTCTAGAAGATGTATTAGATATATATGAGCCTTCTTAAAATACTGTGTATTTGGCAGTTTTATATCAGTTAAATTGCTTTAAGAAAATTGGCCGTTAACAGTAGCTATGGGTTACATTTTTAAGTCTTGGGAATGCCTTGCTTTGGTTCATTACTACTTATCCTATAATTTCTATCTCCAAGTGAACATTTGGTGAATTTATTTTTATCGAGTAGACATCTTTAAAATTGAAGAGAAAAACCAAAAAAAAAAAAAAACAGATTTCTTTTGGTTAGCTAAATGTCAGTTGCTTAATCTAAAAAGATAAAAATATTTTTCTGGGCTGAGCCCAGTAGTTCCAAAGCAGTTTTGTGTGTTTCATCCCGTCTGAGCCCCCTGAAACTCTCAGGGTGGTGTGGGCAGGTGTCTCCCGGAAGTCACCCCTGCAGAGAGGTTGAAGGCCTTGCCAAGGCTATGCCGAAAGTTCTCTTGTGCATAAATAATGGCTAATGATTATCTGGCCCAGTCCTTGACTTATCTTCAGCCTCTGCACTGTTGGTATTTTCTGGACAAAGTGTTCACCGTTGTTTAAATGCAACTTGTTTTCCCCTCTTAATGGGAAAGTATTGATGAAACCACCAAATCTCCATCAGGAAGAATTCAGTCAGTGAAATTTCACAGTGAGATCAAAAAAAGAAAGAATGTCAAAGAGAAACTAACTTTAAAATACTCAGCTACTGAATAACCACAATTAGCTAAGCTGTGGACCCTGGGGGACCTTGGGCAGCTTTTTGCACAAATGTATTATATAAAATGGAAAGCAAAGATATATGGTTTAAAATTATAAATTTTGTGCGTACTTCTATATATGCTGTATTACAATAATTTTCACTATCAAGCCTACCTAAAAAGTATTGCCCAGATTTTTCAAGACTCTTAACAACATAATCTTGCATGAGGAGAGATAACTTCTAAATAAGTCATGGAACATATACAGTACAGGGGAAAATACTGCAGAATTTTACCAAATAAAAATAGGTGCAACAAAAAACAAAACTGAAGCCAAAGGACAACAAATTGAGACAGAACTTCAAACCATATGCTGGACAAAAAGCAAGTTTTTCATGTTAAAAAGCTCTTTGTGAAAGCATTGAGGGGAACACTCATGGCTAGTGTGGTATAATTGTAACATCTTTAAAAACTAGGAGAGGTCTACCTGTTTATCTATAGAGAATTGCTTTAGCAAAGTGTGATTATCCATTTTATAAAGCGTTATTATGAAGCTGCTAAAAGTGATTATCCCGGAGAGATGTCCATGATGAGCTAATGGAGACAGGCATGCTGCTCAGTGATGGACATAGTGCAATCTCATTTTATCCAAAATAACAGTGTGCAGTGTCTGTCTGTTTGAAGGCTGATGGGTAACGTTGGTTTAGTAGAATTGGTAGGCTAGAAGTACAGATAGGGAAGGTGGGCTAGAAGAGATAGGGAAACAGTGTTAGCTTTTCCAAAAGTCTTCTTTACGTTGTCCACTCATTACAATGAGGGTGCATTACTTGTAATCTTTTTAACTGATAAAGAGTATCTTAAGGACTGGAATTATAGCTCAGTGGTACAGTACTTGCCTAGTATGCCTGAGATCCTGGGTGCCTTGATTCCTGGTGCTGCATAGATAGGTAGATAGGCAGGTAGGTAGGTAGGTAGATAGATAGATAGATAGATAGATAGATAGATAACTTTAAAAGACAGGAAAGAGGCAGTGAGGCCAACGCATAAAAGAGACACGCTCATAAGTAGGTACTTCTCAGGAAAACAAATGCAATGGCCATTGAATATCAGAAGCTTATAATTAAAGAAATGCAAGTCAGAACACCACTAAGATGTCAGTCAGGTTTTAGACTGACCAAGTTTGTAACAAATGTTTTAGGAGACTGTTGGGTAGAGTTTATTTAAATTGTAAATACTTTGTGACCTGGAATCCCACTTGCAGAATTTTGTCCTGGGGATCTACTCACCCGTGCACAATTGTTTATGATAGCAAAGCTCCAAACAAAAGGAAAATTTTTCAAATCTCTGTGTGACCACACATTGGAATTCCGTACAGCTGTAGTGAGGTAAAGTGAGACACTATACTTTTTCATGAAATGCAGTACACAAATCTATAATGTACCTTTTTTTTTTTTCTCTTGTGTACATGACCATACTAGAAAATTCTGGGAGAGATGTCATTGATTTGTTATTTACATATTTATAATATGAGGCACATTGAATTTGACTACCTAATCTTTTGTATCTTTTCAGTTTTTGGCCATATGCATGTTATTTTTATAATCTTTAAATGATTTCTGAAAAGGCATTGCCAAACAATGTTCCTCAAATTGAATACATTGATCTTTATGAAACACTTAAAAAGAAACATTAAAATGTTCAAATTCATCTTTGTCCTTGTAATTATGAATGATTGTTATAATAGCAAATAAGGAGAATTTCTAAACTGCAAGGCAAAGTTTAACACAGACACATCCCTTGAGCATGCAGGGCCTGGCTGCAGACCCCTTCACGCTGCTGAGGCCCTTAGGGCCCCTGGCCCATTCCCTCCACAGCCCTGTCCTCACCGGAGGTAAGCTTGGACATCTGCCCTGCCGCAGGGTCTTCCCAAGAGCCAGGCTAACCGAACCGCGTCAGGCCGCCCTGCTTTCTGTCTTTCTTAGCACTTCCCATTAGGAGATAATTGTGCCATTGTTCATACTGGCATTACTATTAACTGAAGTAGGTAATCTGAAATTCTAAGAATGTACATTTCCCTTGTGGGATCCAAGAAAGCATTTTCATTTTGAGTGAGGGAAAAAATAGCCCATAAACATCATTATTGTTCTGAAATCGACAGTTAAGGAAAAAGCAGGCACCTATTACAACCATAAGGTATTTTGCGCCCAGAGCAGACCCAGTACATAACCCTTGGGATCCATGTGTTGGCTCCTTCGCTTCACTGCGGTCCGTCTGTGACCCACTATGTCTCCCCTCAGCCTGATCTGAGTGTCCGTCTAGCCTGTCCCTGCTGGTCCCCCAGAGTCCTCAGAGACCCTCGCCAGCCCGTCCTCGCTGGCTAAGAACAACAGCCTTGAGTCTAATTATTAACCTAAAACTGCACACCTGTCCCACAACCCGACCCCAACCCCAACCTCAACCCTGACCTGGCCCCAGATCCCAGCCTTAACCCTGACCTGGCCCTGGACCCCCGACCTCAACCCTGACCTGGCCCTGGACCCCAGCCTCAACCCTGACCTGGCCCTGGACCCCAGCCTCAACCCTGACCTGGCCCCGGACCCCGACCTCAACCCTGACCTGGCCCCGGACCCCGACCTCAACCCTTCTGCCTTCTTACACAGCCCCAGCTCCATTAGCACAACATAAATAGGGAAGAAAGCTTTTTTCTTCCTTTTCCTTAGAAGTAAAATGAGAATGATTAGTACTAATTTTGATGTTTTTATTTTAGCTCTTTATAATGTTTTCTTAAAAATTAAAAGCTACAGCTTTGTGTGTTGGTACTAGTTTATCTCAGTATTAAAGGTAGTAAGTGGCATAATTTCCCTCTTTAAAGGACACGTCTGTGTATGCTTACGTTTTCATTGTTGGCTTCCTTATAAAGCAAACACATTGTTTTTTATAAACTTTACTTGTGTCCTGTTACTTTATAAACTCACTGTTTTCTATAAACTTAATAAAAGTTTATAAACTTTTATGAAGTGTCTGCCAACACTTTTTTTGGATATTTCTCCTAGAAGTTTTGTGGTTTTGCCTTCAGAGCACACAAATGACACATTTCGATTATGCTTAATCTCTGAGTGTTTTGGAATTTAATTGTATTTTCAATATTTTTCCAATAATGAAAGAACATTAATCACTGCAGATATGGAAGCAAGTTAAAGGTAAACATATGCCAGTATGTGTAAAATATTTTAACTATGCGTGTAAACTGTTTACAGTGCTCCCCGAATTTCATAGAAACGCTAAGGGTTCTGAATTATGTCCGAAAGGGGTTGTTCAGAGCCACGATGAAGCGATGGCTTCTACTGTGTGAGCCTGAATTCAGGGAAGGAGCTGTGGCGGAGACAGTCGTCTCCCTGCCTTCGGGTCTGGCTTTCAGGTTAGGAAGGCGGCCACTCACAGATGCCGCCCCGAAGCTGCGGTGGCGTCCTCTGCCCGGGCTGTGTCACGCCTGTGCCATCCACTGCCTGCCTTTTCTGTAAGAACGTGTTTTATGGGAGTAGTTTGTGTGCTTTCAGGAGCATTCAGTGAGTTTGCTTTTTATTCTTCATTGTCATCTTTATTCTTTTACATGATTTTAATCTAGTCTTTGTGTTTTAAACCTTCGGTTGCCAGACTGTTTCATAACACAGCTTCCAGCAGCCTCCAAGCCGTGAGCTGCAGGCAGAAGGCCGCCGGAGGAACACGTGGCCGCGTGGTCGCAGTCTCCAGCACCTGCTCAGTCATCCCCAAGTCTGTTCGTATCCCAAGCCCAGCATACGCTTCTTTGTGTGCTGCTCCCTATGTAAAAATGAAAATCTAACAAAAGCTACAGGTTTTAATTGAGAGGTAGTTTAATTAACCAGCTCAGTCCTCTTGGTTGTTTAGATTTACATTAGAAGTTAGGAGAAAGATCTAAGTTTACAGAACCTCATAATTATTAACCCTGACTACCTAATCATCTATTGTCTTGAGCTTTCTTGCTATTAATTTATCATTTAGGAATGGGAATAGCACTTGTAGCATTTAATTGTATTTTCTCACTGCCGCTTTCTTAATTTATCATTCATTTTGTTGATCATTTTATTGCCTTTGGAACAATCTGTTGCCCACTCTGACATATAGTAATAACTGATTTATTGAGCATCCAGAAATAAATACATCTCAAGTACTCCCAAGTGGTCCAATATCTAGAAAAGACCGACAGTGAGGATCTATTGAATTAGGTAATGTGATATCAATGTGCTTTATATACCAGCAAGGAGGAAAATTTCACTTTCTTTCATACAAATTTAATTAGACCTACTTGATTTCTAGGTTAAAGAGCTCTAAGGAAGGCCCATAGGAAGGCCAGAAACGATTCTCACAAAGCTCTTTTTCCTCTACTCAGCTGTCAAGACAAATATTTAATTGAGCTCCAATCGAGACTCCGAGCCTCCAGAATTTGAAGGCAGCGCGTCGGACCTGAAAGCCGCTGAGCTTTTCCCCCGTGTTCGGTGTTCACACGGCACACGTTAAGCATCGGTGAAGGATAGTTGCCTGGTTGGATTTTACTTGCCAAGTTTGGCGAGATACACCCCTGAGTGCTTATTTTTTTAACCTGTTGAGCAGAAACATTTAATAGAGTGCTTATAAATACCTCAGGATTTTTGCCGAAGACTAATATTGCTTTTGGCATAACTGACGGTGAACTGTTCTTGCCAGTAGTAATTTCTCCATTGCTGTAGCTGGCCTAAGATCGGTGACACCAGCCTTGCAACTTGCGTGGAACAAGTAAAACCTCCCAGATTACTGTTAGCCTTAGGTGACCACTGTTTTTGTTTCATTGAATGGGGGGGGGGGGCAAAAAACACTACCTGCTGTCGTCATTTCATCAATAAAGACAAACTCAGCCTCACACAAATCAGAAAGAACGTAAATTCAGGCTAGAAAATGATCTTTCAGAGCAGTGAAGCATGATTTCCAAGTTGATCCCCTGCTCTCCTCCTCTCCCTTGCACCTTCTGTTAGCTCTTGGGAAGCCAGCTGGAGACCACTTCACTTCAGGCCTGGCGGTGAACCCTGGGCCCATCCTAAAGGCGAGGCCTTTCCTTAACTGGCCTCTCAGGAGGCAAGTGTGCAGTGCCAGTAAATACTGCACTGTATTACTGAAATGTGAGTTTGGGGAGCAAGCCAATGAGTCAGCCCTATTTTTGCTTTTTAATTTTATTAAATTGAGCATACTTCTTGGCTATGCTTAAACTATGGAAATTACACCGTCGCATGGAGCAAGGCCCTGCCCCAGATGAGTCCAGCAGAAGGGGACAGCTGGCTACACAGGTGACAACAACAGACAGCAAGATCGTGCTGGAGAATCATTTGAAGCCTGGAGTCTGTAGTGATTCCAATCGCTGGTCCGTAGATGACCCCTCACCTATAAAGACGGAGATGAACAAATGTAACCCAGCTTCACTGTAGTCTTAGTGTCTCCAAGTGTTTTCTTGGAACAGTGTTGTGTGTTCAGCTCTTGACGAGCAGTGAAACAGCCGTACCAGAAATCAAAGTAATGGGCCGGGGACGCAGCTCAGTGGCACAGTGCCTGCCTGGCAAGCGCGAGGCCCTGAGTTCGGTTCCCAGTACCAAAAAAAAGAAAATAGTAAAAAAAGGAAAAAAGAAAAAGCCCCTTTAAAAAAAAAACCCAAGTAAGGAGGCTGACAAGCGTCTAAGGAATTGCCATTTATGAAGATACACTGTGCTTCTCTTCTACCTTCAAGTTCATTAGAGACGTGTGGGGATATAACTGACAGCAATATAGTTACCGTCTCCCAATTTTTTTTTTGTACCAGAAATCGAACTCAGGGCCTTGTCCTAGCCAGGCAGGCCCTGTGCCCCTGAGCTGCGTCCTGGGCCCCGCCCAGCCTTACGGGACGAGTGCAGTCCTCCCCTCAGGTGGATGTGTGTTATCCCAACAACTCCAGGCCCCCGAGTGTGCTGGGCAGCAGAAGGCCACACATGAAGAGACTAGCATCATAAACAGCGGACTCATCGTGCCTCCAGCGCATTCTCAAATGTGTCCTCATTATCCATTTCAGCAGTTAAACTAATCTTCTGGCTGAACACAGTGTGGACAGTCTGAAAATAAGTTCTAAAACGAAACTGAGCACACCACTGAATTGTTGATAGCAGCAGTAAAGCAGCTTTGGTGTTCACCAGTAGGGTGTGTTTAAAGAAATGAGAATTTATCTGCGCAGTCAGAGACCATGCACTCGACAAGGTGATGCCTGCGAAAATCTCAGTGCGTGTGTAAGGCAGGGGTAGCATATGACAGATGTGTACACCACGCAGGCCCTGAATGCACCCAGACGCTTCCTCCCGCTCCGCCGGCCTCTGCCACCTGCTTCCTGAGAGGAGCGATCGTCTGCCCCGTAACTGGGCGGAAACTGCAGCCCCCTCTGCTTCTGCTGGGAGCAGTTAGTATGGAGATCTTACCCAGAAGACCCTGGGAAGGCAGAGGTGGCAGGCTGGGACACGGCAGAGGTTACTTCTGGATCGAGGGAGGCTTCTCACCATCTCCGGCTTTGCAACCACCACCTTCTGCCACAGTTCAAGCCAGAGGCAAGAGACGAGTACTGATGCTCAGAGTAAACGGACATAAGAGTATGCATTTGGGACTCTGTCTAAAGCAACTGCACATGACGAGAGGAGCAAGATACTATGAATTTTAAGCATGGTTCTGACCCCTGCTTTAAAGTTTAAGTGTGGAAATTCCAACAAGGGTAAATTTGAGCCATTGGCAAGAAAATGGTTGCACCTTGAGACCAAAATAAATCAGAGCCACAAGCTTAAATGTCACATGGTTTCTCTTAGTGAGCAACCCAAAGCACAGATAAAGAGCAAAGCGAAAGACACACAATAGGAAAAAGGCAGTGTGGAAATTCCTTGGGTGTTCAGCCTGCATGCTGCACCCCTGGGCCCGCGATAGAGTTCCTCAGGTCCCCCAAGGCGAGTCCCCTCCAACTCTGAGCACAGCTCTTTCTGAGCTCTCAGAACACAGGGAGGAGCTGCACCCCACAATTCCGGTCAGGAAGGAGACGTTAGTAAGTGAAGCTGAAATTGCTGCATTTCAGAATCAGTTAGCTTTGGGAATATTGCTAAATGAAACAGTCATTCATGTAATTTCTAATTATTCTTTCCTAATTTGTGCTGAAATTCAAAAGAAATAATGTCAGATTGTGTGCTCTTTTGAGTTAAATACCCCTGTGTGCCTTCCATTTGCATCCATGAGTGAGGCTCAGCAGTAATGTATAGGGTCTGGGGGAGCTTTTTCCTCCAGAAAATGATAGCTGTATGCCCCCAAGGAGTGAACTCTGAATCTGAAGTGAGCTTTTTCATTAATCAGCTAATCAGAAATTACTCAGGCCAGAACCCTCAAGAAAATTATTATTTATTTTTATTCTTTATTCTTGCCTGAAAATGCTTTATTTCCCATCTTACAGAGAACATCGAGTAGCAAAGAAGGTAAATTGAAAGCCATAGCTAATAATGACTAGAACTATTTAATGCTTTGTTGATGTATGCATCTCACACTTTTTTAGAATTGTTTCAGCTCTGCAAATTCGTTATTTGTGGCATTCAGTTATACTAAAAAGCTAAATAAGTACATTAATGACCCAGATTATATCCCAGTGGTCACTCTAACATACACCTTGTGTTTCCTCCATTTGAGGCTCTCTTGAAAGCGTACACCACCATTGTAGAACGGTCCTCCTCCAACTGTGTGAGTCATTGCAGGCCTTGAGAGCCGGTCCGTCCAGTGGGATTCAGTCAGGAGTAGAATAAGCACCATTAGCACTGTAGTTCCTTCCTCTGCCTCCATTAACCATTCCCGGGAGACAGAGAACAAAGATAGAGAGCCCATTGCCTCCCGGAGTAAGAGGTCAGTAAATATACTTTCTTACTTTTGAGTACATCGGGATGAAGAAGGACATTGCTACTGCCAAGAACTACATTCAAATTAAAATCTTAAAACAAAATTGCATCCTATATTTCCAGAAGAATCACAGTGACACAGCTCTTTTAAAGGCATATTTCTGATTGCAGTAGCCAAAATCATTTTTGTTGTGATGTTTTATTCTCAAATAATTATTACCATTCTGGAATATTGAAATTTTAAGTTCAAGTAAGAATTTGAAAAAAATTTTGAAACATACACATTAAGTAATATTCTAGGTTAAAAATGTAAGAACTAGGAATTGAAAGAGACAGACACATGAAGCTAGAGTTTTACAATTCAAAGTTCTAGTTCAGATTCTTTGAACCAAACACTTAGAGCACCCTTATCTTGTTAACTGGCTTCTTGTGTATTTATTTCCATGTGCCACTTCTGTTTTGGCTTAAAATGCAGTCATTATAATAAGATTGGGAATATGTAAATATTCCTCCCTTTCATGCTCATCTTATAGAACCAATAGTTTAATCCTACAAACTATGATTTGTCTTTCAAGGATTTTTCTGAAATGTATCAGTGTTTATAAAATAGACCAGATAAACAACATGACAGCTGCCTAAAAAGTACTATGATAACGGAACTGAAGGCAAAGACATTGAAGTCCCCTGATACCAGGAGGAGGGGCGTTGGGGCCCACAGACCTAAAATGCTCAACTCTGGCGCCTTGGGATCCCAGGGCCCTGTGGACTCCAGGCCCGGAGAGGGCTCCGCAGACACTTCGTGGCCACAGCCGCACGTTTCAGTGTTGAATACTCCCTGTCCACACAGCACATTCACCCTCATGATCGTACGGATTCCTTGGCGGGAGGCCCTTAGAAATCATTGGGTCTGTCCACTGCCGCTGCCTCTGGCCTTTCCCAGAGACGCCGGTCACACGTCACCTGTGTACCAGCGCGGTGGCCTGGTGTGTGCCCCCCAAGCATGCAGGTCAGTCTGCAGGCTTCGCAGCATGGCCTGAGAAAACCGTCCGGCCCTTACTCACATCCAGGGAGGCCGGGCACACGGGCCCGGAGACACTTCCCCGAGCAGGTCCAGCCAGAGGCCGGGCACACGCCGAGCCCGTGTGGCCACTGCCCTCCCACGTGTGGACATTCTGTGCTTGCTGCTTCCAGTGACCCTGCTGTAATCAAACAGTGGTAGACAAGAATGCGATTTTCCTTGTGCCGTGACTTATCAGGAGGAGGGGGAAAAGTGCATAACCCTTTTTAAATCTTGTTTTTAAGAGCATGTTGAAAATCTCAGTGTGCCTCTGGTTTTGTGCCACCGCCCACTGCAACGCTTCGAGCCCAGGGCCGGTCCCTGACGGTCGGCAGCACCCTGCATGGCAGCACTGGCAGGCTCTGCCCAGGCAAAGGATGTTGGTAGGAAGGTTTGGACAGCAGCGAGAGCTGCGTTTCAGCAGGACCTAGATAGAGAGGAGAGTGCCAACTTCAGGCCTCCGGGAGCTGGCCCAGCTCTGGCTGCTGGTCGGTCCTTCTGTCCTGGGTGCCCCTCTGTCCCCACCGATGCTCGGCCTGGAGGAGCAGCTCAGCGCCCTCCCCGCAGGACCACGCTGTGGCCCCCACGCATCGCGTCATGGACCTGGGCTCCTGGCACTCCCAGGATCCCCACCCGGCGTGTCTTGGCGTCTGCCGTGATCCACCGGAATTCTTTGTGCTTCAGTCTGCCTCCATTTCACCGTAAAAACTGAGAAAAGAATGATTTATGCCTGTGCCTATAAGCCAGGGCCATGCACGGTGCCTGCAGTAAACGTCCATCTGAACTGACCCGAAAATACGCATGTTTAGGCATCAGAAGAGCAACTTATTGGTCACAAGTATAATTGGCTTTTTCACTCATTGAATTACCAAATATTTCCTAAAGTTTTAAATGGTTCTCCAGGAACAAAGTATACTTAAGAGTATGTCAAGAGTTGGTTCATGTGCATTTATGTATATACATATTTATAACTTTCTGTAAAAGACTAGCTCTTTTGAACAGGCATTTCTCAGATGGGGCGTAGAGCTCAGTGGTAGAGCTCTTGCCTGGCACGCATGAAGTGTTGGGTTTGATCCCCAGCACTGCAAAAAATAAAAAATGAAAATAAAAGCATTCCTCCCAGAAAGCAATAAACCACCAGGCAAGAATGTTTAAAGCCCATGCGTTTAACCCCGTCTACATTTGTATAACAACACAGTTTTGTTGAGATTCTTGAGCGTAGATTAAATAGGATAGAGAATAAGTTAGTGCCTTAGAAAATACATTTGGAAAATAAATGAAATAATATGAAGATAAACATAAGAACAGAAATCTAGTAAATGGAAGGAGGACTTGGAAAAGGCCTAAATACACAATAAATATTTGAAATAAAACTCTGTTACACACATCCAAATTCTCATGCAATCTACCTTAGCTTTCCCTTACTATAATAAACTCCGTGAGGTAATCAGGTTAAAAAGGATGGTTCGTTGTGGCTCACAGTTTGGAGGTGGTGGGCCATGCTCAGCTGGTCGAGTTGCTGGGGCACCTGTGGTGAGACCACATCTCGTGGCACAAAGCAGCTGCTGTCTCCACAGTAGCCAGGAAGAAGACGACGAGGACAGGCCCCAGTGACACAGGCCTCCTGCCTGCCTGCTGCCTGTCAAACAGGGGCTTTGGGGACATCACGATCTAAGCCCCAGCAGAATCTCGGGCCAACATTGACTAAAATGTGGAAGGGTTTTGTGCAGAGTAGGGTGTGGGGTGTTATGGTCTGGCTTACTTTTCTGCTTCAAATCACTGCATCTTGCACCTTCTGAAATACGCATTCATCAACCACGAGCAGCACTTCTTTCTTAAGTCAACACTAGTTTTCCTTTCACAGATAATAAAAACCTAAAACCAACAGCCAAAAAGCCCAGCTGATTTTCCACGTACTGTCAGCTGCGATGCCACCTGAAGCGGCTGGCTCTCGCTCCTCCCCGGCCGTGGGAGCTGGCCCTGGCTGCCCGGTAACTCTCTACCTTCCTCTCTTCAGCGGCATTGGGAGGAACTGGCCCTGGGCCTCCGGAGGCAGCAGCATTCTGGCGGAGTTTGGGACGCTGCACCTGGAGTTCGTGCACCTGAGCCACCTGTCGGGGAACCCCGTGTTTGCTGAGAAGGTGTGTTCTCTGCCCTGCCTTCGAGCTCTACCTCCTCAGACCATCTGACCTGGCTCCGCTGCCCTGTCCTGCTGCCCTGGTGGCCATACTCAGCTTGGGCTTCCAGCATGGCCCGCCAGGACCTGGTGGCTTCAACAACAGGAAAGTGTTTGCCACGGTTCCTGCAGGCCGAGGAGGCCAAGAGCAGGGTGCGCACAGGCCGGGGTCCTTCCAGGGGCTCCTGGCCCTGGAAGCAGCGCTTCTGCCTCGCCGTCTCCCTTGAGCTCGTCTGCGCAGGCAGGAGGAGCTCTCTTCAAGTCTCTAATTGTGGTGAAGGCTGTGGCGCTGACCTGGCCCCTCCTACCGAGGCGAGGCTCCGGCGCCCCTTAGTCCAAGGCGCTGTCTTCTAGTTCTTCCTCAGCGTTTATCTTCTTTTGATGTATTGCTTTACGCATCCACTGCCGTGTCACTCCACTGGAATGTGGAGTCCCAGAGGGCAGGGGCTTCCTCCCCCCTGCCCTCCTCCGCCCCTCCGCCTGGGCTCTGGGTGTGGGAGGCAGCAGCCAGCGTGACTGTGCTCACTCACTGCTGTTAGCTCTGTGATAATCATAAGCCGATGGCAGCTGTCTTTGTTCTGACTCCTCAACATTTACGTCAGCTCATTGTGTAAAGTGGAAAAATATCGGGAGAAAAATGGCGTGGGGACTTTTTCGATTTTCATAGTAACGTTTCACTTTCTGTTGTAGGTAAAGAAGATCCGAACAGTACTGAACCAGCTGAAGAAACCCAACGGCCTGTACCCTAACTATCTGAACCCCAGTAGTGGACAGTGGGGTCAGCGTAAGTCTGAAGTCCTTCATCCCTCTGGCTCGCTGTGTTGCGGGCACGAGGACGGGTGCAGAGGGTATGCAGGGTCCAGGGCTCCTGTAGCACACAGGCGCTGGCAGAGGCGGCGTGTCACTTCCCCGGGGAAGTGTGCGTGTGGGCACGTGCAAGCACACACGAAGCGGGCGTTAGCCAGACAGAGATCACGTCCAGGGGGGCATCAGGCTGTAAGACGCTGGTTGAGCAGAGAGGGGAAGGGTCCTCTTGTTACCCCGATGAGGGTTTTACCGCACAGCTCATCACCCTACTGCTTAACATTTTCTCCTCCTTTGTGGAGCTGGGAGTTGGAGGCACAAACAGTGCTTTCTGCATTTACTGCTGAGCTACCAGGAGCCTTGGCAGGAGAACTGCCTTTAATGTGGCGTGAGTGTCACACACAGACTTCTGACAGAGGAGCCTTCACTTGTGACTTCAGACCTTGAGCAGGGGTAGGAAGACGCAGAGTGAAGGAAGGGCGGGTTCCGAGCCAGCTGGGAGATGCATCGGTGGATTAAGTAGCAGCCAAAAGCCAGTGAAGAGCTGTAAGTGAACGTGCAGCTATGCGAAGGGCTACGCGCTGCCTTCAAATTGTTTCTTTCTTTTTTTTTTTTTTTTTGGTACCGGGGATTGAACTCATGACCACGCGCTTGCCAGGCAGGCACTTAAGCCACTGAGCTAAATCCTTGGCTGCCTTCGAATCTTACTCGAGTTTGGCACTTACGTTTAAGGATCACCTTCTCAGAGGACCACGCTGCACTGCTCCTTTTAAGTACTTTTCTTGAATAACCTAGTGTGGGGAAGCGAGCTGACACCCACACCTGCGTGTTGGTAGCAGTTGCCTAAGGCCTGGCCGTCGGTGTGGTCCGCAGAGGGTGGAACCCCTGGGCCGTGTCTCGGGCACAGGCTCCAGGTCTTGTGACAATACTGGGCCTCTCTGCCTCGTGCTGCCGTCTCACCTCCCCGAGGGGGGGGGGTGAAAGTGCAGAGACCAAGGCAGATGGCAGGGGCTGTGCTTTGCCCCTGCTCCAAAAAGCCAGCTCCGCCTGTCAGGGTGAGACAGCTGTTGGCCCTGGTGCCCATCCGCCCGCACTGGTGGCGCTGGGCCCTTCCTGCAGTGAAAGGAAGGTGCGCAGAGCACTTCACCGCGGGAAGGGTGCAGGTGAGGACAGGCTGTCCACTGTGATGGAGTTGCGGGGTCACTGTCACTGTCACGGCCTGTTGGCTGCCTTGGATAACTGTGACCATTGTTTCATGGGTCACTGTGTTCACTTGGAAGAATAACTAGAAACGAACCGGTTATTCAGACTCGGGTAATTGGTAGACACGTTCTCGAAAATGAGCCTGTCACTTCAAGGAAAAGTGACAGAATTCGAGCCACTGATAAAACCCAAGTTTCTAACTAAAAATTAGATTTTCAGAAAACATGGATCTGCCCCCACGAATTTGACACCGGGAGTCTTCTGATGAGATTGGTGGTGATGTTAACAAACGGGGCTGTGATGTGCAATGAAACTGTCAACACCTGGACAGTTTATGTAACTCAGAGGTGCAGTATTTCCCAGCGACCAGTGCTACTGTTGCAAAATCATGCATGAGAAAAATATCCACTCATCTATAAGGCAGGCCCAGAGACCCTAATGTAAGTGACTGCAAAATTTCTATGTAATTCCTAATTCTACATTGCAACTCACCTTTTAAAGACCTTCACCTTTAGAAAACCACTTGTCAAGTTTTGTATCAAAAAGAAATATCCAGAATTATCTAAAAAGGCTATTAAAACATTCTTCCTTTTTGCAGTGGTAGAACTGTATGCAGCTGACTTTTCTTTGTACATTTGAGCCAGTACGACCCGCGGCAGGTGACTGAAGCTAGAGCAGATGTGGAGCCCGGCTGCCTTCTAGGAAGGCAAACAGGAAGGAGATTTGCAAAAATATAAAACAGCGTCCATCTTCCCACTATTTTTTGTAAAAATAACATTTTATGAAAAATATCTATTTATATTAGCTGCATATAATACTTGTTGTTTTTAATGAATCAGCACAAAGATTTTTAAATTGTTTTAATTTTCCAATATGGTAAATACTGATAGTGCTCACATCGGTAAATTTCTCAGGGTGATTGTTTATTTTTAAGCATGTAAAAGTCCTGAGATTAGAAGTTTGAGGACCGCCAGAGTGTGGAGGTACAAGACGGCAGAGTTCTGCGGGAGGGCGGCTGCTTTTGGGGCTCCCCAGCACAGGTCTCAGATGGTGAAGGAGGAAGAGCCCCATGGCTTTACTGTTTCTTCCTGGAGGGTTTGGAAATCACTGTGAAGAGGGACAAAGCTCTGGGTGCGTGGGCTTCCGCTCCTGGGTCACCGTACCCTGTGTTCAGCGGGGTCGCCTGGTGCAGGGCACCCTTTCTGTCTGGATCTGTGTGGGCAGTCTCCTGAAGGAAGCACAGGGACCCGTCAGCCTCATGTCCTGCCCCTCCCCAGCAGCCCACCTGTGTTCCAGCTCCGAGAAGACACCCTTAGGTTTGCTCTTCTTTACTACAGGCCACTTGGCTGTGTTCAGTCTTTGCTTGGCTCTTCCCTGGCCTTGCTGCCTCTCCTGCCTGCACCAGCCCCAGCCTGGTTGTCATTTCTTCCAGAAGCTCCTCCAAGGCCCGCAGGGGAGATGGCCGTGTCCCCTGCTGCTCACCTGCTTCCTCTCCTGCCCACTGCACTTGGGTCCTTCCTGTCATGACTCCTTTCCTGACAACTCACACACGTCCCATCTTCTTCCGAAAGCTCTGAGGGGCGGCCAGGCTGGGGCACACTTGGCGATCCACCTCGGTGTCTTGGGCTTAGCCCGTGTTTACTTCCTTCAGTTTCGGGAAGACGTGTGAGCTTTGTGTGTGTCCTTCTGCCTCTGCGTCGGTAACGGCTCCAGTTCCTGTTTCCAAAGTTGCCCTCGCTCCCAGCCAAGGCTCAGAGGCAGCATCCCATGCAGGCCACAGTGATACCAGCACGCTCTGCGACCAGCGACAGCAGCTGTGGGCTCCGTGTCTGCCCACGGATCGCTTTGCTTTCTGTAACGCGCGCGCGCGCGTGTGTGTGTGTGTGTGTGTGTGCGTGTGTGTGTGTGTGTGTGTGTGCGCGTGTGTGTGTGCGTGTGTGCGTGTGTGCGTGTGTGTGTGTGTGTGTGTGTGTGTGCGTGCGGTGAGGGATGATTACTGCAGGTTTGGGGAAGGTGAGTGAGTACTGTGGGACACGTTAGGCATGAAAACAGCGCACATGTTCTTCCTAACAGTGGGAGCCTCTGCCTGCGGAGAACCCTGGCGCCTCCCCCAGGTCCGCTGGGCTGTTGGGGGGACTCTGTCACCCCCACCAACCGTCGCCCAGACAGGAACTCTGTGAGCACGTGCTGCGTTATCAAGGACTTGCATTTTTGCCTCTGCTGCTGCTTTTTTTTCCAAATGTGAAATTTTTATGAGCAGAGAATACAGAAACTGACACTTAGCAAAATTAATTACAACAAACATCACTACTTGACCCCTTTTTTAAACAAATCTCCCAACACCAAACTTGCTGCTCCTACCGTGATGGAATCATAACCAGGGGGAGTCCAAGCTGCTCTGGCTGCTGGTTTTCAACTAAGTGCGTTAACTCCGAAGGACGTGTCTGGATCAGGGCCGTCATTCCCTGTTACTTCATTCCATCCTTTGTGCGGTGACAGTCACCGGCCAGTGATCTACGTCCCCATGCATCGCTGGCGTTTGTCTCCTGCGATCATGTTTCCAGCGAGAGCTCGTTATTGATGAGCTGTACTCGCCTGTTTAGTTTGTAAATGTCAGAGGTTCCTGTGGTGATTTATTTAGGAAGCTGTAAAGGTCACTTTGAACCCTGCTATTTTAAGAATTAGACTTACAACCTGAAAAACACATTTTTCCATTAAAATTAGTGAATATAATTCTAGACTTTCTGCAGTAAGGAAATTGCACGTGTAAGTAGTTAGCACAGACCCTTTGGCCTGAGGGTGCGATCCTGATGAAGGCTGATTTAGGAGGACTTTGACTTGTGCCCTGCTTGAGTGCTGAGGGCAGGGTACTTCCCGGGGGCTGATGTGGCCTGGGGAGGGTGGCCCGGTCCCAGTCTCAGCTCTCGAGACGGAAGATAATTGGAAGCTGCAGAAGTAACAACAGGGACCGTGGGTGTCAGGGCTCCGGGGAGGAAGCACATGCACCCAGGCAGGGAGTGAGGCCGTGGGAGCCCTGACACACAGCATGTGCTGTTCTTGAACCACAAGGGCCACGTGGTGGAGGATCAGAGAGCAAACGGGGCAAGAATGGGTGTGGTGGAGACCTGGCCTCACGGGCCTCAGAGCTCCGAGACCGGGGCTGAGGCCTGGGATGGGGGAATTGGGGCGCGTGCAGGGTGGGAGCCCTGGCCGAGCTCCCGCAGCGCAGGTGGCCTTGCGGGTCATCCTGGTCCTGTGCAGCAGTCAAGGGCACAGGGAGCTGCTGGGTTTCGTGTGCTTCAGTAGATTTCAGTGGTGGTACCACCCACGCCACAGGAAAAGCAGGACATTCAAAGGCCACGGCAAATGCAGAGACAAGGGGCGGGGCAGCACCAGCCAGGATGGCACGGGCAAGGAAGAAGGGCAGGTAGCCTCGGATGCAGGAAATGGGATCCGGGGTCTGGTGAGCGACAGGAGAGGTAAGGGTGACCGTCATGTGTCTGTTCTGCTGCTGGAGATTAAATCCAGGCCTCACAAGCACAAGTCAAAGTCCTCCTAAATCAGCCTTCATCAGGACCGCACCCTCAGGGCTCCTACCCCTGCCACACCAGCACCACTGACGGCCTTGGCGGGGAGGCCTGGGCAGAGCTAAGTTGAGAGGAGAAGCCTCGGAGCTCAGTTTGACGCCCCTCGGAGCTCGAGGCCCACGCAGTGCCGCAGAAGCCTGACGGCAGGGCCAGAGCCGATGCCTTTATTGCCACGTAAATACTGATTCACTTTTGCATAACTGGCAACAGAGGTTTTTAACAGATAAAAGCAGTTTTGAGTTGTGAAATGTGAACGGCTATCTTATAAATGTTGAAATTATCTCAGTTCTAGGAATGATGTTTCAAACAAGTTGTGGTTCTGGCTTTGTAAAGAAATGTGCTTTAAAAATTAAATTTAACTTGAGCCCCAGATTTTACACATTTGACAGCAGAGAGCAGGCAGACGCAGAGGCGAGCTGCAGGCGGGGAAGCGCAGGCGCTCACCTGGCTGAGCTCGAGGCCGAGCCTCTGTCCTCCTGCTTTGGAATCAGGAGCCCCGAGCCCTGCCCGCGGCTGCAGGCCTCGGCAGCCTCTGCTGGAGCAGGCACGGCCAATGGCAGGGTGGGCATGTGGGGTCAGGAGGAGGCACTGCCGCCCACCTTCTTCCTACTACTCCTCCCCGTCAGCTTCTGACCACTCGGGTTGTGACACTGCAAAGATAAAGGCAAGAACCTGAGGAGCGCCTCACTTTATTCCAAGTCACTCTTTAAAAGGTCTGCTCACATTCATAGCTTTGACAGAATTTCACATTGTTCAAGGCAAAAAATGCATTTAAATACATACTGTGAAGTACTAACTTGGTGCTTGTGCTGGAGAACCAGATTTTGGGAGTTAGGGTGACTGCGTCTCCTTGTCACATTTCCGAAGCCGCTCTGGCCGTGCCTGGGACCTCGTCTCCTCCGCTCAGCCACCTCACCTCTGCACACCTTTCGGACAGCAGGAGACTTGCAGAGGTTTAACCGCAGCGCTGAGCTGCAGTGGACATGGGGTTTGCATCCTCCCTGCTAGTGTGATTTTGCTGTGTGCTGTGAATTAAGGCTGAGTCACTGAACTTCATTTCCCTCTCTTAGATCACGTGTCGGTCGGAGGACTTGGAGACAGCTTTTACGAGTATCTGCTCAAGGCTTGGTTAATGTCTGACAGGACAGATCTGGAAGCTAAGAAGATGTACTTTGATGCTGTTCAGGTAACCCAGTATTTAAGTCACCTTCAGCTCTAAGTTTTAAGTTGCCTGTTCATCAAGCCTTAATGAAAAAGTGGAATATTATATGAGTGAGTTACAAATATTTTCAGTCAGGTAGAGTTTGGGGTCTGCCGTATAACAATAAAAATCATGCCACACGTACTTAGTTCCGATCGGGCAGTTGAAAGTTTTGACATGGTCATTCACATAAGAGGCACTGATGATCTGAAAGGGAGCCGTGTAGCCCAGATCAGGAACAGACTGCACGTGTGACAGTGTCCCAGGGGACTGTTGTCTGAGACATCAGCTAGGTTTAAGTGTGCACTGTCCTGTCACACCGTGAGGTCGCCACCCGTCTTGCCCAGAGCCTGTCTCTTCGTTGAGCGGTGCATGACTCTTTCACGCGTGAGTTCCCTCCTTAGACCTGCATTTACAGTAGTGGGAGAAAAATCATGACTTTACATTCTGAAAAAAGACTGCATGGCCTGAGGTTGCAGGCAGCCCCAAAGTTAACTTTGTCTTCAGACAAGTGGACAGTACTGTGAGGGAATCCACGCATGAAACTCTGAACAAACTGGTATTCGAGTCCGTGATATTTCTGGAGCCTGCGGACACAGTCTGGGAGGGAACAGTCCTGCTGAGCGCCGGCTGGGGACCGAGCAGGGAGAGGTCTGCACTCCAGCGCCTCAGAGGCTGCAGTTTATTCTCAGTGCTTCCAGTAGTAGTCACGCAGTTTTCCAGGTGAAGCCGTTGAGCCCAGAGAGGTTGCACACGCAAAATAAAATGAGTCAGCATCTGTCCATTTCTGCCTCTCCAGGAGGCATCGATCTGTGCCTGAGACTGTCCACGCCACGTGCGCAGGTGTGTTTACAGGTGGAAAGTTAGGAACTACTCAGCGAAGCTGGCAGGCGCACCAGTGTGCAAGTAAATAGGAAATTAAACTAAGGTTAGGAAACCGCTTCAAGAACAGAACTGTTTCATGTAAAATACCTGAACCTGTACCCGGCTTTTCAGGAGCACCCATGTTCAGCTGTCACGTGCTGCGTGGTGAAGCGTTCGCTTGAGTGACCTCTGCGTCTTTCAATGTCAGCAGTCAGGGCTGTAAATAACATGATAAAATTGTGGCAAAAGCCTCAGAAAAGCGACTTGCTGCTCATCTCCTAGGAAAGCGCTTTATAGTAAGCAGTATTAGTTCGCTGAACGGTGGGAGGGGCCAGCAGAGCGGCCACTGTCCCGAATCCAGCTCTAGGGGCCGTCCGTCACTCGGCCTCTTACGTGCAGACGTGGTCGGCACTGAGCGGGGTAAACAGGCCGAGTCCCCGGATCACTGGCAGCCTCACCGACACGGCACGGGCTGCTTTTTGCTGATGGGCTCGCAGGCGCAGGGCCCTACCTTCCCGGGTGGCCGCCGTGAGCGCGGCTGGCGTGGGGCTTCAGAAGCAGCTGGGCCGTGGCCCTGGGGTGTTGTCGCTGGGAGGTTTATTCTCACTCCTGCGAGGGCTCGGGTTTGGATCTAGTGTGTTCTCCATATATATGGCCTCCATGATGCCCTCTTAGACGTCTTAGTTATCCTCAGAGTGGCCTCCATGGTCTTCATGTTTCAACACAGGCAGCTTTAAAATAACTTTGGAATCTCTTCCTCCTAGTGTCTAGAGCTCTACTTACGCAACATTTAGCATCTTCTCTTTAGACAAATGGTTGACAGCAAAACCCATTAAGAACCAGTGAGGTCCAGGTGTTTCTTCTCTTCACAGTGAAAACATTCCCTATCCATTGTGTGTTTCAACTGAAATAGTGAAACTACAACTAAACTTGTGATGTTTGAGAAGTAGTAACGCCTTCCACAGTGCACCTTCTGCTGAGGCTTAGGAGAGTGACAGGGGCCAGGGCCATGGTGCGTGCTTGTAGCACCAGCTATGTGGGAGGCTGAGGCAGGAGCATTTCTGGAGTCCAGGAGTCCAAGGCCACTCTGGGCAACATAGCGAGGACCCCACCGCACAAAGAGAGAAACAACAGTCCTTATCAAGGGGAAGGTGCTTACATCACTGCTCCGGACAGTTGGCTTGCTGGAGGCATGGCTGGCAGTATTTGCTCCTCGTAGATTTCAGAATGCCTTTAATCCTGCAGTGATTGCTTTAATAACAAAATACTTGAAACATTCAGCCGGGTGTTAAGGCCCTATCTGGAGGTCACACCGAGAACCCACCTGGGCAGATTATGTGTCAGACATTTAAGATTCTAAAGGCTTCATCAGACTAACGGTTTTCGAATATGAAAGCATTAAACTACACAATACAGAATATGCCTCCTTTTAGTCAGTTCTCTATAGCCTTGTGACAGAAATTTGTGACAGCTACTAAAGACTGTTTTCTTCTTTGTACGTATTTACATTTTCTGTTTCTACACAAAACCATTACTTTAAAGGTCTTAAAACTTCACTGGAGTTTATCTTCACAGGTAACAAGTTGGTCAGAATCCTGCCAAAAATAATAGAGTACTTTATTCAGGACCCACCACAGGGTAGCCGTGCTTCTCTAACCTGTGCTCAGAAGCCATTATTCTTGCCGTGTAGAGAGAATGCTTTCTTGGGTGATGAACAAGTATCTGCTTGGAAGACTTTATTGCAATTTGTGTTGTGAGAAGTGTAAATAGCTAAGATGTTCAAGTGTGTTAAATAAGAATGAAGTACTCATGTAATAACTAGGCCATCAATAAAATCAACCACAGATAGTGAGCACGGTAGTGTTTGTTTCTAACTGCCGGAGTTTCACTTGTTTATTTGTAATAAAGGTAGGAAAGGTTTTAGCTGCCTATGTATTCACTTGCATTCATTCTTCTGCTGTTCCAACATGTGATTCCTGAATACCACCCCCCCCTTCTGAAGTAATGACAGGTATACACACAGGCATAGCCCTTTTGCTTCCGTGATGCAGAAAGGAGCAGGAGGTATTTTCTATGAGGTATTGGAAGTTACTAATTCCAAACCCACTTCATTTTTGCCTCTTAAACATAAGGTTTATTGTGTTTCTCTAGTTTTAAAGGAAGTCAACAGTTCTTAAGCAGAAATATTTTATAAACCATCTTTAGAAAAGCATTATCATTTCTCCCAGGTTTGACCGTCTTGATTTTTTTAAATACTTACTCATTGTATCCTACCATGCTTTCCCCCTTCTCTCCATCTCCCTTTTATTTTTCCAGCATCAGATTTAAGACCTTAGAAAATGAATTACCATAGATGCACATTGAAAACCAGACTAGAGGGCCAAAGGGCTTATAAAATGTGAGGAAGCCACAGTAAGTCAAGGCCTGCTGTGCTGCTCAGTGGAACGGGGAGGAAGGACT
>PVJX010019851.1:0-19289 GCA_004027295.1 Dolichotis patagonum
TGGTTTGATTATTACTTGCTTTTGAAGTCTTATAATGTCTCTAATGCTTTGTTTTTATTAATGTTGTTATATACTGCTGAGACACCATGGTAACCATTGTAGATCACCTTGTATTGTGGTTTTATGTGACTTTTCTGCCTCATGCTTTTCTAGGAATTGTTTTGTTTTATCTTGCTTTGTTTTGTTTTTCCTGCTAATATAGAAATGATAGATATACATGTAGAGACTCATGCATGTGTAGAGCTTATAAACAGTATACGAGAGCTAACTGTATAACACATGTTGAAATAAACAACTACTTTGAAGAAAAAGAGACACTACAATACCCAGTGCTGATTCCATAATGTCATGATGTGAAGTCCAGCAAAACTATCACTTTTTGTTCAAAGTCATCTTAGCTTGCTTTGCCTTGTTTAAGTTCAACACACATTAAGGTATGGACAGCTGTTTTGAGGAGAATGAGAGACACTATGACAGCCATTCATGGCTTCCCTAATGTCTGGTCTTGAAGATCTGTAATGCCCTCCTCGTCCTGCTCAGATCAATTCCATACTAGGTTGTTTCATGTGAATTCCCTATATGTGACAATATGGACAACTATTTGGAAGAACACAAGAGTCAATATGATAGAGAGTGAATATATCTAATTGTCTAGTTTTGAAATTTATGTCTTACATTGCTTTCTTGTGATCTGCTTTGCTCTGTTTTCTTGTGTTTAATTTTACCCTTTTGATATAATTGCATTTATATTTGAGTGGGTAAGATGGATGACCATATTGCTTTTTTGTCAGATCGTGGAGTAGAACTGTTAATAGTCTCACTGTTTGAATGTCTACTTTACATGTTTTAACTTTGTAATTTGAACAATTATTTCCAAGAAGTCAGTATGTAATTTGTCAAATAATAATTTCTTAGGTCTTATTGTTGTTGTACTTTTCCTTTTTTCTTTGGAATACTGTATTGTCGCTACCCTTTATTCTGTTTTATTTTGTTTTCTTTTGTTTTTCTCTTTAAATAAAATTATAAAAAAAAAGATTAAAAAAAATTAATGGCAAATCAAAAGGATTTCTAGACAAAAAAAAGACTAGAGACAGTGTTCATTCACCTGTAAATCTATTTTATTTATTCCTTTAAAGAATCAGCTTTTTGTTTTTGTTTTTGTTTTTGTTTTTGTTTTTGTACCAAGGATTGAACTTCCAACCTTGCACTTGTCAGGCAGGCACTTGTGCTGCTGAGCTAAACCACCAGCTCTGAACCAGCTCTTTGAGTCATTAATTTTTTTGTTTGTTTTTTAAGCCTAAACTTCATCTCATGATTTTCCAAAATCATTTCATGGTTTCCATTCTAATCTTTAAAGTCTCCCCCCTTAGTTTTGCAGTAGGGCTGCTCTGTTGTTGCATCTCAGCTATCTTAAGATTTCTCAAGGTTATTATTTATCTGAGTTTTTTCTATTTTTCTAATATGATCATTGACTGCAATGAATTTTCCTCTTGGAACTGCTTCCATAGTTGCTCACTAGTTTCACTGAGTCATACAGTCATTTTAACTAAGTTCCAGAAATTCTAAATTTAGTTATTTGGTTTTTCTATGACTCATTTGTTGTCTAGGAGTACTTTGTTAATTTTCCAAGAGGTTTTGCCTTTTTTGAAACTTCATTTGTCACTGATTTCTATTTTCAATCCACATTGGTCTGATAGTATACATGAGATAATTTAAATTATTTTATATTTACTTAAACTGGTTTTGTGGACTACAGTGTGATCTGTTTTGGAAAAAGTACCATATTCTGCTGAAAAGAGTGTATACTCTATTGTAGAGGGGTAGAATACTCTGTATATATCTTTTAAATAAGTGCATTCAGGGGTGTGAATGGGCTCTGCTCTTTCTTTATTGAGTTTTTCTTTATTTGTTGTATCTCTGAGAATGTGGAGAGTTGTGCTCACCTACTATGATTGTGTTAGTGTTTATTTGATCTCTTAATTTCAGTAGTTTTTGTTTGAAGAATATAGGTGCTCCAAGATTTGATGCAGGGTGTTTATTTAAGAATACCTCTTCTTGCTGGATTGGTCCTTTAACTAGCATGTAGTGACCTTTTTTTGTCTCTTCTAATCAGTTTTAGCATGAAGTTTAGAATGTCTGATATTACAAATGTTATCCTTGCTTGCTTTCATGGTCCTAGTGTATGAAGTATTGTTTTCCATGCCATAATTTTTAAAGTATTAATATATTTTTTGGATTATATGAGTTTCCTGAATGGTAGCATATTGTTGGATTCTGTTTTTTTGATACAATATTCCTATCTGTATCTTTAAATTTGAGAGTTGAGGCCATTAACATTGAGAGACATAACTGAGATGTGTTATTTATTTACTATCATTGCCTTCTTTGTTGGTGAATCATTTTTATTTTTCTGACATCTTTTGTTGCTGCTTATCCATTTACCTCACTAATTTCCTTTACATTTTTAGCTGTGTTTTTTTGTGATTTCTATTAAGAATATATTTAAGTATTCTTAACACACACTCCTCCTTTTTTCTGAACTCAGATGCTTAATGCTCTGGAGGGCCCTGGGGTGATGGTTTGAAAAATCCTAGCCATCTCAGATGCAATGATAGATGGCATCCCAAGGGCATCACAACCTGGGGAACTAGGACCCTGGCAGACACAGGGGTGGCAGTTTCTATTCCATTACATTCAAGGTTTGCTGACCTTGAACACACTCTTACCACCTTTCCTTTAAAATCTGCATTTGAGACTATTATTAAGCAAGAGGAAAACAATGAGAAGGGGTGTAAGAGTAGATAATAAGGGAGTGGAGATGAGCAAAATATATCATATACACTGAGCTTTCCACCCCCATGTGAAACCAGTACAGAGTGTCGGACAAGCAGGTGAAATCAGTGAACATGATCAAAGCATGTCATGTGCATGTTTGAAACTGCCAAAATGAAACACATTTATCTTATAACCAAGTTTTTTAAAGGAAAATTTTAAAATATACATATGTGACTGTGACTCAGGGAAGCTTTTTCTAAAGTTTTACACAAAATTCCAGGAGAAAGGGAAGATAAATGAATAATAGATTTTCCTTCTCTCCATGACTAGTTGCTGAGAACCTCCTCTTCACCTCCTTGGATATACCTTGTCTTCCTCACAGAATGCTAGAACCTCAAGAGGACAAACATGAATGTAAGTGGTGAATCACAAAATAGTTTGGAAGTAGCTTGTCCCACTTCACCAAAGGCAGTATGATACAAGACCCCATTTCCTCTGCTATAAGTGCATTAACTCTGGTTAAAATCCTCAGAAATATATATTAGAAAATCTTGGGGCATTTAATTATTTTGTAATTATCTGCATTTAGAATTTCTTGTTCATTTTGATTAGAAGATAAAGGAAAATTCCCAATGTACTGGTGTTCAGATGAGATAGTTGCCCTTTTGTTACTACATAGATACTTTATCAATCAGGAAAAGATATCTCTATTAAAAAAAGCAACTCTTGAAAGTTCTTGAGACAATGAATGTATTCAGACAATGAATATTTTTAGATTCTTTCTGGTGTTTTCATCCAAAACCAGCCTGCCTTGTTCCGCTTTCTTTCTTTTCCTAGCCAAATTTCCTTAGAACAATAAACTTGTCCCAAAACTTCTGAAGTTGAAACTCTGGAAGTTAAACATACATTTACTTGTGGTTTTTTTTCCTCATCTGACAGTTCAGGTGACTCCCAATCACTATGACATTCGTGATACCCAACAGATGGTATGGGTCCTGAGTGGAAATGTACTAGTAGCAGTTCCATCTAGCAACAATGTTGAGCCTGGTGAGTGTTATTTAAAGCCACTGTTGCTCCTGGAGGGCCCCCAATTCCCCTTGGGGTAGATGTAATCCTGCATGAGCCCATTCTGGTCCTCCTCAACTTCTGGGCACCAGCTCAATGTCCCAAAAAAGTGCAACAAAGGCCAAGATGGCTCCCTTCCACAAAGAAAATGCTATACCTACAGAAACAGTGAGTGACGTCTCCCCTTACCTAAAGAAAACATCTTCAGATTCATAGAGATTATCCTTTCAGGATTCTGTTTCACTAGCTTCTCTTTTGAGCTTCCTTTTATGAGATACTCTCTCATAATAATACTTAGAAAGCCCTTTTAGAAATCCTACTCAATGCATCTGTTTACATATCCAGGGTCACATGCATGCAAGTGCATTTAGCTGCAAAGATAGTAGTGTACTTTATTTTTCTATTTTGACAGTATGTTCCATAGGGAGAGCTGAGGTTCTGATATTAAGGAAGGGAAAGGAAATGGGCTGAGGAGAATTGACAAGGGTCTCGGCCATGTACTATTGGGAAAAGTCCATGGGAGATGCCCTGAGTGCTCAGTTTAGATGCATAATTTGTGAGGTTGGAATACTGACTTCCTTATGCTCAGAACCTTACATCTTTATTTATCCTTGTGTTTCTAGTCAGTCTTGCAATAATATCATGTAGAGACACAGAATACCGTGATGAAGAAAAAGGCAATCTGGTTTACCTGGGAATCAAGGACAAAAATCTTAGTCTCTACTTCACAGAAACTGAAGGCAAGCCTACTCTGCAGCTTAAGGTGAGTGGATGTGCAGCTACTCAGAGACATTATCAAATGGTCTTTTTAATGTCACTTCATGCGTTACAGAAGAAAAGTGATAGCTTCATAATTCTGAGTTATCACTACAAGAAAAGAAACTTGACTTTTCTAGTTCTCAGATTAGTAAATGCTGCTAAAGGATGGTCATGACATCCAACAAGATGTTTCTGAAAAACCAAGGAATGATGGCTTCTTAATCCTAATAAACTTTTATTAAAAATACTCTAGGGCAATAGGGTGCTGTCAGTTAAACAAAGAAAATCACATTGGGAAAATGGAGAGAGACCGTTTATCTGGATTGAGCAGAGTTCATGTTTATAATCATGTGCTAAAAAGAAGATTTATAATAATAAAAGTATCACTAGAGCTAATTATGGAAAGCATGATATAAAAGCCCATTTAAGGGATGGTAATTCCATCCTCATTAGGCTGACCTGAATCTCAGGATGAACGGGTACCAGGATCTCCCAAGAAAGAGATGCAAACTCCCCTCTGTTCCAATAAAGAATCAGTAGCATCTTCTGTCATGGGACCAGTCTTGGTTACTTTTTTGTCTCATCGATGACAAAAAACCTGACACCCAAAATTAAGGAAGAAAAGGTTTATTTAGCTCACAGTTTGTGGAGGTTTCAGTCTATAATCAGCTGACTCAAAGGCAAGGTGGCTCATAGCAGAGGACAACAGTTCATGGCACCAGAAGACAACAAAAGTAACAAGAGCCAAAAGAGCAGGAGCATTGAGAGATGACTTTCTGTCCTTTATATTGTATGAAGGGTAACCATGCTAGGGTGAGTGTAGCACTTACACACATAATCTTAACATTGAACTGTGAGTGAGTCACAGATTCTAAAAGTCTACCTATATGTCGACATGAGGCTTTGCAGGGACCCAGATGTAATCACAGCAGGACCTTAGAGTGAATCCAGGCTACTGAGAACTAGCATATATCTGTTTGGACAATCTTGTCTCCTTGTCTTCACTAATAAGCCTATTTTCTTACCCCAGGATATCAACATCATGAACCTGTACTGGGAGAAAACATCACAAAAGCCTTTTCTCTTTTTCCACAGTATGGAGGGCTCCACCTCTGCCTTTCAATCTGTTGCCTACCCTGGTTGGTTCATCGCCACCTCCTCTGTGCCAAATCAACCTGTCTTCATCACCCAAGAGAGGGGCTTAACTAACAACACCAACTTCTATTTAGATCCTAAGAATTAAATCCAATATGGGTTGTGGGTGGCTAATTCCAAGATAGAGGATCAATCTTTTATTTGAAAACACAGTAACTTCAAATAAGTAACTCTAGGTTATGGAGAGGTCATCAGCATTTCAGCCCACCTGCAGCCCACCTCATTCTGACTGTCCCAACAGTACCTCCTCCTCCAGATATTCGTTTGTGTACCACGTCCCTCACTCGAACATCACATCAGCGGGAAGCCTAAGAGTCACTCTCGTTCTTTTCTGACCTTGTCCTATCATCTGTTCAGCTACAAAATCCACTTCAATCAACCCACATGCTTTACATGCATGCTACCTTCTATTCCTATGCCCACCCAGAGGTGGGGATCCCAAATGTTCTTGTTCACATAGTTGTATCAATAAAATAACATTATTTATTAATTTCATACATGATTGTTTTAAACTTTATGACACATACCAAAAGATAAGTCTGAAGAACAAGATGAGTATAAAATCAAAACTTTACACATCTTAATTTTCATGGTGCATTCGTAATATAAGTAAACAATTTGACATGCAGTATTATTGGAGATGCCTGCAGTGGGTTCTGATCTTCTGCCTGGGTTTCAGTGCATGGTGAGAATGAAAAGAAAGAACTAGAGACAAAGAAAATGGGTACATAGCAGGATTGGGGACCACCACTTGCTTTTTAGGAAAAAAGGCCATGAGTCACCCAGAACCTTGGAATTTATTCACTGATGAAAATGGTGAGGGGATTGCAAATGAATGTGCTAGACTAGCGCCAAGGCTGGCAAGCCTTGTAACAGAAGGAACAAAGTATTCTTGCCAAAGGGACAGGAGGTTAAAGTTAACGAACACCTGCTTTGTTGCCAATTCCAGGAAGGAATTTTACTCTGGAGTCATGCAGGTCTCAGCAGAGACATTATCTCCTATCTTATCCTCATGAAATCACAGCTTGTCTATGTGAGCTCAACTACAGCCATGGATGATAAACTCCCTGTTAGTCCATTGTCATCCTCTTGCTTTCATGAAAATACATACCCAACCTCAGCCACACTCCCTAATTAAACTGCAAGCAAATTTGGTAACATCACCTCGAAACGACCTGCACAGCTCATAAGTAAACACAATCATACCTGGGTATGAGGAGGGGTGACATGGCAGTCCTCCACACAGTGTATAATTTGGTTATGATTATATGTTAAACATGGTATTTGTAAATCAATTCATATGCCAAAGAATCATTAATGGTACAACAGAAGCACATGAACAACCTCACCAAGGGTTGAGAACAAGCTTGTGAGTGGTGCCTGTTGGATGGAGAGGCAGAGCAGAGACTCCAGAATGGATGTGTCTGACCTTTCTACCTAAACCCATTTCAAACAAATACAATTTTATTACTTCATATAAAAATGAAAGATGACATATTGAGACCCCTTGGGAATTAAAACTCTTTAAAATACAAAGTCTGTGGGCTTAAATTGTTGATTTGCTAAATGATACCAATGTCTAGGCCAATTTGACATCCTCTTCTCAATTTCCATTAAACCTCAGTGCTTAACACTGACATACGGTCAATTTCCCCAAATATTTACCTGACTACACACATATCCACAAAAAGTCATAGATATCAGTTTGAATTTCTCTCAGGCAGCTTCCCAGAACTAATTGTATTGTCTTTATTTAACTTGGTAACGTGATTGTTATTAGAAGAACCAGCTGTGATATTTTGTTATTATTAGTCTTATTTTCCAGAATTTCAAGAGTTTATGTGACCAAAGGTTTCTTTATGGGGAAAGTATTGAGTCAGGTGTTCATTTCGTGAGTGTTATATTAGGTAAAATCTGTAATAAGCCCTGAACATACACTAGCCAAGCACGTGTGGTCTGTAATCACTATAATAACCACAACATGCATGTTCACATGACAAGGACTCAGCCTCAGAAACACAGGCCCTCATGCACATTCCAAGTAGATATATCAGGTCTTACAATGCACACTAGTTCCTGAGGTCAAACTTCCAAGCTAGAAAGAATATGTGTAACGACACTTCACCAATGTGCATGGACAATGCACAGAGCTATAAGTGACACAGAGCTTCTCCACAGGGAGCCCCTCACAAATCACTATGGGACTGGATTTCTATCCCGCACCCTGACAATTCTGAGTTGCAATGTACATGGTTCCCCCAAAGTGTCCCAGTGGTGACAAAGCAGAAGATGAGAAAGCAAAGCCTTTGAAAGACACAAGAGGTATCTTCAGATACATTATTTGCTTCTGTGGATTGAGGAACATAATTCTTTTGCTTAGATTTAAGTTAGCAACCAAAGGAGGAGGCATAAGAAGACAGCTTTCGGTATTACAGCAGGGCTGAACTCAGGAGCTTCCTGTGTTGTCTTCCCTCTGTCTCTGTTTTAATTCCCCTGCTCCTTCTGTTCCCTGGAGTCTCTTTTCATCATCTTGCATATAAACCCTGGTCTCAGGGTCTACTTTCCAGGAAGATTGATTCCATTTAGGCAAACTTCTTTACTAGCCGCCGCCCGTGTCAGGTTTCTTCCCTCTGTGGCTCTGCTCTGCTGTGGCATTCATCTCCAGAACTTCCATACAGGTGAATCTCTCCTGCCTATGTCTTGTTAATAACCCAAATCTCTTTCAAGTGTTTACATGCATCCCCTCACTCTCCAAACCAATGGTTGCAGATTCTCATTGAAATCACACAGTTTTAGCCTTCTCATAGGGCAATGCTTCTCTTATCAGACTTTGTGCTAATCTTGACCCCTGCATAACAGTTTCTCAAAAACTAACATGGAAATAAATTAATTCTCAATGCATATATTACATCTTCTCATTGCTATCAAAGCATGGGTAGAGAATCTGACATTAAAATGGCAGAGAAGACCCTCAACTATAGGAATCATCAAAGGAACTGCCAAGCTTCTCAAAAAACATGGAGCTGGAAAGCAGAGAATTGTTTTAAGGAATTTTCCCATTTCAGTTTGTCCTCCTCTTCTCTCTATGTCAACATGATTCCAGGGGCTGTGAGGATATTATGATGTTCACTAAGAAGTGGATAGTTGCAGAAATAAAGCACAGCCCAGAGGAGCCCCAATGGTTATCAGTTAGTGTCCACTACCTGCCTCTCAGAGGCCTGTGGGAAGAGCACAAGGGTTTTCCTTTTTCCAAGCCACCACACACACACAGGCATTTATGCATGGTTAGAACAGTGCAGGGATACACGAGGAAGAGCCCAGGGGAATCACTGTTGCAATTCTTTCCTATGGTAAAAAGCCAGGAAAAAGTAGAAGATGATGGCAAGGATGACTATGAGATTCTTATAATAATATTGCACTTGGACACATAGTGACCAGGTCTTCAGTGAATTCAGTTTCTGTGAATAGAGGGGAAAAATGATAAAGGATGTTTAAAAGCATATTATTAAAGATCCCAGAAAAGGTCTCAAATCTCCTCCCAGATATAACAGTGAGACAAAATGGCAAAACAGTGGGGATCTAGGATGACCAATAGTTCATGGAGAACAGAAGGACATGGGGAACCAGAACCTCAGTATTTACTTATTTAGGCACATGGTGAGGGGATTATTGGATGTCTCACAGGGCAGTGATGATTTTAAACAAATCATGATCTTGTTTTGGAGCATCTTTAGTGTTAGTAGTCTCCATCTCAATCTCAGTCTTCATCTCAGTAGGTGGCAGAGGATGGCCCACCCCTAAAGAGATAATGGAAAATCTCAAAAGGATGATACCAATCTCAAAAGGATAATCTCAAGCCTCCATTTATTGCTTAGGGAAGTATGTAAAACTAGCCATTGTGCATTTGTGGTCCCCAACATTTCCACCTTTATGTTTCCATAACTGTAGCACTTGAAACAGCATACAAGCTATGATGGCCATCATAGCAACAAACATATTCTCAGGAGTTCATGGGAAGCCCAGTCTGGTCACCAGCATGTGAGCCTCCTGCATTACCTTCTGTAGCTGGCCTGCATAAATCTCAGTATTTGTGGTGTCAGGTTTTTCTCCAGGGTCATCTTCAAGAATGTTCACACATTATAGTGGGAATAAGGAGCTTAATTATTATAACTTTATCTGGTTATCAACCATTTTTAAATATAAATTCTAGCCAGAAGGCTGTTTTTCCATACCAACCATTTTCTTAGTGGTATGTCTGTAGACTCTTTACAGAAAAAAGTTATAATTTATAAAGAGAACTTGAGATCAAAAGCCATACATAATATTTTAGCATGGAAATCATGATGAAATTATTTTTGTAGCACACTTAAACATGCATTTTGGTACAGAATAGCCTTTTTAGTCAATCATCTCTATCTAGTTAATAAGAAGCACTCACCTAACTCGTTGTCCTTTAATGGGATGTCATTGAAGAAATGTGTGACATTGCCTTGACTGTTGAATATCTAAGCTTCTCGAAGTGTAATAAAACATGCCATTGAGATTTTCCTTGGC
This sequence comes from Dolichotis patagonum, assembly GCA_004027295.1. Lineage (NCBI taxonomy): Eukaryota > Metazoa > Chordata > Mammalia > Rodentia > Caviidae > Dolichotis > Dolichotis patagonum. Next base: position 10,309 of record PVJX010019851.1, read on the forward strand.
CCAAACACTGTTGTAAACTGTGTTATTTCTCAGGGGCAGAACAGTGGAGAAGGAACAGAAGAGTAACTCCAAATATGGCGCAAGAACTATATCCTAACCATCCTAGATGCAGCAGGACAATTTAGAGCAGGCACTTTTCCAGAGTGGTTTTCTGATCCTTAACAAAACATGCCTCTAAAGACAAAAGTTATGACTGATTCCAATTGTATTGCAAAACTGAAAGTGAAACCAATGAACAAAGGGCCCAAATGGCTGCTTTTTAATCTTTTGAAAGACAGTGAGAGAGAAAATATGTGTTCCAATTATACTGCTTATATCTTTCTTTCTAAAATTACTCAAAATCAAAGGTTTCTAAAATCTCAGCCTTCAAAAGAGGTCTACTGCCTTTGGTGACAAAGGAAGTTGACAGTCTACAGGAAATCTCAGCCATAAGACAAAGAGATCTTCAAGACATGCAGGATTCTTTATACAGTCACCCCTAACAGCCGTGCTGGCTAGGCTCTATTTAAAACCATTTCAAAAATATGTGCCTTTAAGTATCTGTAATACACTAAAAAAACTCACAGATTAAAGTTTGTACTCATTGTCTCTCATAAAAAGACAATGTTTGACTTAAACATAACATTACATCTTTCTAACCTCGTTTATAAGCCTAAGTCCACTAAAGACCTCAATGTATTTATCAGGATGACCTGAAAACTCCCCTACATCTTGCCTAATCTGTTTTAGGACACTGAGAGAAAAAGGGTACATGAATGAAGGTCATTCTAAATTTTCTATTTACTTCCTATAAAGAATATAGTCTTTGAGGTGCTTCAACAAAATCAGCTAAGGATGGACACAGCCTCCTGGAGGCTTTAATTATGGCTGGCCTAGAAGCTCCACCCTCAGGTCCAAAAGGGCAAGTAGAGGACAGATTCAGTAAGGCTTTGATCAAGGTTGTCACAGAAACCTTGCCCTCAGGTTTCAAATGTTGAGGAAGAATATCCTCAGTCTCAGTGATAGTGGATGCCTTAAGGGCCATAGGTATCTGATTTTCCTGTGGCTCACATTTACATTTGAATACAAGTGAGGAGTATTTCTTTAGTGCAAAGAAAAGTTGAACACAAGATAATTTTTACCATTTTTCATCCTTCTTACAGTACAATTCTAGTTGTGAAATAGCATCATAATATTTTTCTTTGCATTAACAGCCACATATAAAGAAGGAAGCATTGCTCAGCCCTAAACTATTGCTTTCTAGTTCTTTGAAAGAGGGGTCTAAATATTATTTTTTTTTATTTGTTTGGAAACCAATGATTTTAATATTTGCAATTTCTCCTTATTTACAGGTCATTGATTAACCCATACTGGCTCAGTAACTGTCCATTGGGTTTATCATAGTTTTAGTTACCACTGACTACAAAAGTCCCAGTCTAAGAAGTCCCTGTACTTAAGCATTCCTCCTACCTGAGCCTCTCTGATAGCAGACAAGTGCTATTATCCTAGGCTGGGCCAAGGGAAGCAGGGAAGCCACTTTTCTGCTACACAGCTCTATTGCTGACCTACCACAGCCACTTTATTCCCTCTGGCACAGGTCCTGTGCCGTCATTACCACCTCTGTCACCACCATCCCCAAAGAAGATCAAGATACCATCTTGGGCATGCTACATCAGTCTCTGAAAATTCTGAACATGCAGGCTAAGAAAGAGTCTCCCCACAAATCTCATTAGTATACTGCATTAGCTGTTCTATGTCTGCAAGAGCCCCAGTACCTAAAAGGACCTCCACTGTTATGTTGGCTCTATCTGCCTGTATATTTCTATCAGCCTGATATGGTAAGAGCATAATGAAATAAAGATATAGACTAGGGGGCAAGAAAGCATGGATAAGGTATTTAACATCATGAAGAGGCAGATGTTTTCCCAACATTGAATTTATGATGAATGAGCTCCCTGAGCTCCATTATTTATGATACTCTGTTTTAATTCTTTAAGCAGTTTAAAATCAAATACCCAGTGTTCAGAGACAAACTGGCTTTCGTTATTAGGATGTTTCTAACTACCATCAAGAAAAAACAAGGTCAAAGTACATCTCTTTGCATAGCTGCGTTCTTAACAGCCTGTTGGTATTTACACATACAAGATTCAGAATGTTTTAATCTTTAAATAGTCTGGAGTTACATGCTGACTTTCTTTAAAATTCACAACTCAATATGGGTCTCCCTCTAGGAGCTGCTTTCCTTTTTCTTTATATTGTACTCCCTGTGCTGTTCTAAAACAGAAATTTTGGGAGTCCTAGTACTTAAAAGACCTAAAACAGATTTTATCAAGGTCCAAGATGACAGGGTCTCAGGAGAAAGTTTTTCCTCTGCCATGAGCTCTCTTTAAATTTTTTTCACCTTGTTGCAATTTTCAATATCCAAAGTTCCTGCCAAAAGGAACTAAGAGTTGTATTTAGCTATTTCCTGTAATATTTTGGTGACATTGCTAGCTGGCTCTGTGTACATTGTCTTCTTTAAAAGAGATTTTTAAAGAACAAGATCTCAAATAAAGAGACTGCCCCTTGTTTTAATCCCAGCAAAATTCTTATTCGTGTTGAAAGCACAACCCTCAGCTCCAGGCCAGACATCTCTGGAACCATCACATGAAGTCCAAATGATGTCAAAACACTTCCTATAAATCCACCATGCAGGCAAGAAGGTCTTGAGTTCAGGCCTAATCGGACACCGATTATCAGTGGTCTTCACTCTCCTGCCAGGTGATAAGGTGCACAGTAGAAGAATGAGAGACAAAATAGTGGCACAGAAAACATCTGGGATGACCAGTTGTTCACAGGCAAGAAAGGGCCATGAGGAAGCTAAAACCTCTGTATTTATTGACTAAGAAAAATGGTGAGGGATGATTATCAGATGACTCAGAGGGCAGTTGTGATCTTAACCTGATGAGGATCTTGCATGGGAGAGATCTCAGTCTTAGTAGTCTTAGTCTTAGTCTTAGTCTTAGTCTTAGTCTTAGTCTTAGTCTTAGTCTTAGTCTTAATCTTAATCTCAGTAGGTGGAAGAGGATGTCCCACTCCAAATGAGATATCAGGAAAACTCAAAAGAGTGACACCAATAACTCCAACCCTTCATTTATCCCTTAGAGAAGTATGTAAAACTAGCCATTGTGAATTTGTGGACCCTAAAAGCACATATCCTAGGCTGTGCTTGTAAACATTCATTTCTAAGCAATGCCAAAGTCACTGGTCATGAGAAAGAGATAAAAGGTCAGCCCACCAACTGTGCACCACCTGTGCCCTTTCAACAGAGATTACACATAGATTAACATTCTGTTAATTTAAATCAGGTGGTAAAAGTAAGGATCTCTTTAAAATTAATGACATGTTTGCACCCAGGTTGTCAACCAATTAAAACAATATCAAAAGTTGATTTTATACATACAATATCTATTGTTGTCTGTGTATAATAATTTGAGTTGTTGACTGGTCAATAATAATGTATCATTGTCAACTGGATTCATCAGGAAAGATCTGCTACAATAACTATGTGGGGACCCCTTGGGCTTGGAAAAACTGCTGGACAAGACTTCATTGTTGGGTAAAAGAACGGCTGCCTGAAACCAATTCAGTTTTTATTCACTGATGAGACTTCCAGTGATTTCCTTTCCAAAGCTTTATAAGGAACCTCCCTCAATAAACACTTTTAAACATATTATTGTAATACATTTGCATTGTGTAGCATCAAAAAGTCTCTATGGGTAAAACAGTGGAGTTTTCTTGAATGTTTAAGATGCTTCTGGCTAAACTTACAAAACTGGATTTTAAAACAAGGGTTTGATATTTTACCTTATTTCATATGTTGTGCATTGTTAAACTTTTTGTTATGTGAATGGATTTTAAAATTTAAATCAAATGGTGTTTCATAAGATGTTTTCAGGAACCAGTTTATGATAGGTTGACTAAACAACTATTATTTCAATTTATGACATATATATATATATATATGTAAATCTAAGCTTTAAAGTTAAGCTAGAGATGGGAATGTGGCTCAAGCATAGAATGCTTGCTTTGCATTCACAGGGACCTAAGTTCAATCCCCAGCGCCATACACAAAAATAGTTAAGCTATACAGTTTATGCTACCTAAGTTTAGTATGTACTATATGACTTGTATATTTTGTAAAATTCACATCTAATTCTTAAACAGGAAATGACCAAAATTTGATATTGCTATCAGTTTGGTCCTGCCATTTAAAACTTGGTATTTTTGTTATATATCTTGATACTTTTTGATTAAACACACTTGCATATTGAGTAATAGATCTATCTTTCATCAGTGGCACAATTTATAAAATGTATAAAACCTCTAAAAGTCTTCACTCCTTCTACTCAGTGTGGTTGTACCCTATGAACCTGTCTGAAATCTAAATTCTGCCATAAGTATAAAAACCAAGTAGAGACAAAAAGTTCTGTGCGTAGCTGTGAAGCTAAATATTGCTACCATACAGTGTACTAAATGTATTTTTGTTTTTTAAGCATAGAAGGCTTCAAACATGCAAAGCCTGACTAAAATTGCTTGTGGTGATAAACATTTTTACAATTGTTATATAATTGTGTTATATCGGAATGTATCTCATGGCTGTTAAGTAACATCTCCAGACTTAAAAATTCTCTATGAGTTCACTGTACTATGTAGGTGGCCCCAGGTCCCTAGATATAAAAATCTTTAGAATGATATTTTCAGTAAAAGTCCAGTAGTAGCACATAGCTCCTTTTTCTGAGTCTCTATCTGTTAATTAGGATTAAAATAGTTACATGTCAGGAATAAGCTATACTCAACAGATCTCTCTATGAATGACAAAGATGTCTTGGTTACTTACTTATCTTGGTTACAAAGTGAGTCAGGGTGCCACCTTGGGTTGGTTGCACATGCAGCTCTGACCTCAAGATAAAGCAGTCGTCTCACACAGCCTGACCTCAGATGCCATGTGTTTTCTCTTTTCTTTTTCCTTTGACCTATCCCTGAGAAGACATACAATACATTTTAAATGCTAATAAAGAGCTCAATGTTTATCACCAAAATGTCATGTTTTATGTTTTACTTGATAAACTTGGGGCCAATTTAAAAAATTTTAAAAGATTTATTTTTATTCTAGGCAATCTCTTAGGCCTCTCCAGTTCCTATTCCCCCTGCTTCCAAGTACTCCCATGAGGATATTCATAGGTCCCTCTTTCTTAGGAAAAAGCTTCTCACCTTTTATTTGAGCTGAACTAAAGAGATACAAGCAGAGAAACCTGCCTAGCACCTCAGAGAGACATCTCTCCCTGGGTCAACAGACATTACAATGTACATGGATCACAGATAATGATGCAAGAATGTTAAATGTTTACTTCCTGAGATGCTTCACAGCTAAGTCTGCCTCTTAAGAAACACTATCATTTGCTTAAAAAAAGCCAGCCACTTGACATATCTCAATCAATGTATGACATTTTCCTGAGGGCTTTCCTCCATACATTGGAAAGTTTTCAAAATGTATCCTTTCCCAGGGATCCCCCAGGAGAAAGGGACTTCAGAAGCCACCCCAGAAGGCAGGATCTGCTCCTTTTCCCTCTCAGTTGCTCACTGGGGCACCTCTTGACTGCAGTTGTGAGGCTAAAGAGAACTGTTTTTTTCCCACTTCTGTCTCAAGGCAACAGGGGAAGTAAGGAGTTCCCTATTGGGCTGTGAACAAAGGGAGAAAGGCTCCAGCAACATGAACAGTTCCCATCTCACTCCATGGGCATGGACCAGGGCACCTTGTGGCTGTTGCTGGTAGGACAAGGGGAAATTAGTCTTCTCTAACACTGCTGCAAGCTAGGAGAGGTTTTCATGTGATGTGACAAGGACTGTCTCATGCTTCCCACATGCTTCGTATGTTTCAGGTGAGAAATTTGGTTAGAGTCACTTCCGTGGTTGCACCTCTGGACCATGTTCCAAGAACTGGGAGAAATTTGTTCCTCAGTCACTGAGAAAAATGTTTCATTTCTTTCCCTACACACACGCATGGATAAGGTGTCGACCAGGAAATGGTGAGGCTTAGCCAGTAAAAAAATATCAATTATTACACAGTGATAATACTAGACTTATTTTGAAAAACCTAGGGTAAATTCCCTTTGTGCCCTATGTTGAGGTGTTCTTTACTTTGAAAGATGACCCTAACTTTCTTTCCCTTGAGAAATAGTAATGTTTTGTAGACTCAACCCTGTTGCCAAAAGACACAGCCTCATTCTTGGTTTTGTAATAAGGAGGGATGGCAAACAAATATTTCACTTAAAAATCTACAGCTCTTCTCCATAGTAAGGTATTATATACTAAAATAAAAGTCTAAATATACTTTCAAAAAAGTAAAAAACATGGCTCTCATCTAATCGTTTCAACATAATTCTGCTAAAGTATTAAGTTGTACTTTAGATTTCAAACTGCCCATGCAAAATTTTGCAATTATTATCTTGTATAATTCTATAAAAATTTGACTTCTATAATAAAATCAAACAAAACAAAACAGAATGAAATGAAACCAAACAGAACAATGAAAACAATTCAGGGTTTCAAAGCATGATAATAGATTACCAATGGCCACTGTCTTCTCTTTTTAAACATTTCCTCCCTTTTCACTTTCAAAATATCTATTGTGCATTTTAGATCCCACTAACTCCTTTAGTTTTCTTTATACTAGGGAGACCACACAATGTTCACCCATGTGACTCTGAACCATTTCACCCATGACTATGATCTCAGGTTGTACCTGTTTACCTACAATTTATCATTCTGTATAGTTGAGTAGCTTTCAATTGTATAAACATACCATATCTTTCTTATCCATTCTGCAGTGGGCAAATTACCCCTACTTTTTTCTGGTTCCCTGTCACATAGAGCATTGTTTTTTCTCCTTTGACTTTCAGTCTATCGATCTTCTTTTGAGATAAATGTGCTTCTTATATAAAGCATATTGATGGATCCTGTCTCCTGATCCACTCTTCCTGTGTTTCTTTAAACTGGTAAATTGAGGCCATCTGCATTAATGATTATGGCCAACATTCACTGGCTCATCTCTGCCATGCCATTATCCTGCTGTATTGTCTGCCCCACTCAGTGAACCCCGTCTGCCACTGTTCTTGGAACTGTGGTCATTTTTATCTATCTCTAGAATGTCTTTCAGTACTCTTTTTAGTGTTGGTTTGGTGATCCTGAGTTCCTTCAGTTGTTCTTTGTCATAGAAGTATCTTATTTCTCCATTAATTTCAAAGGATAGTTTTGCAGGGTATGCCAATCTGGGTTGGAAGTTGTTTTCTTTCAGGACTTGAAATACTTCACTCCAACCTCTTCTTGACTTGATGGTTTGTTGAGAAGGCTGTCGTGATTCTGATGGGTTTTCCTTTATAGGTGATGTTTCTTGTCTCTAACAGCTTTTAATATTCTGTTCTTTTGATGAATTTCTGGGGTTATGATTTTTTTCTATAATTTTATTTAAAGAGAAAAAACAAAACAAAATGAAACAGAATAAAGGGTAGCGACAATACAGTATTCCAAGGAAAAAAGGAAAAGTACAACAACAATAGAACCTGAGAAATTATTACTTGGCTAATTACATACTGACTTCTTGGAAATAGTTGTTCAAATTGCAAAGTTAAAACATGTAAAGTAGACATTCAAACAGTGAGAATGTTAACAGTTCTGCTCCATGATCTGACAAAAACAGCAATATGGTCATCCATCTTACCCACTCAAATATACATGCAACTATATCAGAAGGGTAAAATTAAACACAAGAAAACAGAGCAAAGCAGATCACAAGAAAGCAATGTAAGACATAAATTTCAAAGCTAGACAATTGGAGATATTCACTCTCTATCATATTGACTCTTGTTTTCTTCCAAATAGTTGTCCATATTATCACATATAGGGAATTCACATGAAACAACCTAGTATGGAATCGATCTGAGCAGGACGAGGAGGGCATTACAGGTCTTCAAGACCAGACATTAGGGAAGCCGTGAATGGCTGTCATAGTGTCTCTCATTCTCCTCAAAACAGCTGTCCATACCTTCATGTGTGTTGAACTTAAACAAGGCAAAGCAAGCTAAGATGACTTTGAACAAAAAGTGATAGTTTTGCTGGACTTCACATCATGACATTATGGAATCAGCACTGGGTATGGTAGTGTCTCTTTTTCTTCAAAGTAGTTGTTTATTTCAACATGTGTTATATAGTTGGTTCTCGTAAACTGTTTATAAGCTCTACACATGCATGAGTCTCTACATGTATATCTATCATTTCCTTATTAGCAGGAGAAACAAAACAAAGCAAGATAAAACAATTCCTAGAAAAGCATGAGACAGAAAAGTCACATAAAACCGTAATACAAGGTGATCTACAATGATTACCATGGTGTCTCAGCAGTATGTAACAACATTAATAAAAACAAAGCATTAGAGACATTATAAGATTTCAAAAGCAAGTAATAATCAAACCAGAGTGGGTATCTCAGTGAATCTTGTCATCTTCAGTGTAGTTGCCTATACTCTTAGACTTGATGCTATCCATCACAACAGAGTTAAATAAAATCAGTCAATACAAAGTAGCAATCTAACAAACCAGATTCAAATAAGATCAGCCATAATAAGACAGTATAAGTTATGAAGGGCTTCAGATTAAGTTGATAGGAAAATTAGGGGTGATTACCATAATATGTTCTCTTATTTTTGGGATAGCTGAACATGTCCTCAAGTCTAGTATAACTAGACAAACTGGAACAGCATGTAATCCATCCAAGCAGAGTGGTGAGAATAATATAAATTTTAAATCTTGTTACCCCATTAACAATATCCTCTGCCTCCCTTTTTTAGACAGTTCCTCCCCTTTCACTCCCATGGGGTGCACTGCTTGATTTGGGTCCCACTGCCTCCCTATATAGAGCAGCTCAATGGACCCTATCTCTTGATCTACTCTGCCTGTGTTTCTCG
>PVJX010019851.1:19389-34314 GCA_004027295.1 Dolichotis patagonum
AGATTATAGCCAATCTTCTCTGCCTCATTTCTGCTATTCTATTTTTCTGCCATTGATAGTCTATTTTTCTCTTCCACTTCACTGTCTGCCTTGTTCACTGAGGCCTCTCTGCCACTGTTCCTGAAATGCTCGTATTCTTGTTCTCTCTCCCTAGAATGTCCTTCAGTATTTTTTGTAGGGTTGGACTGGTGGTCACAAACTCTCCTAGCTCCTCTTTGTCATGGAAGCATCTTTTTCTCCATTAATTTCTATAGAGAGTTTTGCAGGATACACCAATCTGGGCTGGAGATTGTTCTCCTTCAGCACTTGAATTACTTTACTCCAAGCTCTTCTTGACCTGATGGTCTGTGTCAAGAAGTCTGCTGTGATTTTGATGGGTTTTCATTTATAGGTGATCTGTTTCTTTTCTCTGATGGCTTTTAATATTCTGTTCTTATATTGAATTTCTGGGATCTTGATTATTATGTGTCTGGGTGTAGCTCTGTTTGTGCTGTAGGTGGCTGGAGTTCTGTATGCTTCATACTTCTGCATATCATTTCTTTTTTCTATGCTTGGGAAATTTTCCTTAATAATTGCTGTGAATAGCCTTTGTAATTCCTCTGGTTTGATTCCTGCTTCTTCATTCACATACTTTATTCTTAAGTTATAGAGCCTCTTGTCATCTTCCAGTCTTTGTATCTTTACTGCCTGCTCCCTTGTTATTTTTAAGAGATCTTCCCTTTCATGACCCCACATTGCAAGCCTGTGTTCAATGTTTGATAGTCTATCTTTGGTTTCTTTCAAGCGGTTTTGCCAGCTTTCTATCGAGACTTTAGTTTCCTGATAATCCCTTTGAATCTGCTTCATGTATTCTAGGTTTTTCCTGAATTCTTCATTAAATTTTTCTCTCCATTTGTGTTCCTCCATTCTTCTGTCTGTGTCTTCTTGAGAGGTGCCCAGTCCTTCTTTTATTAATCTACTGATCTCTTGTTTAATTTGAATTAATATTTCAATTTTGGTCCCACTTACAAGGTCCTGACGATATCTCTTTATGTCCGCTAACACTGTGTTTGATGTTGCATTTTTGCTGCCCTCAATCTCTTTTGTATTTACCTCTCCTGGATCAATGTTCTCAGGGTTGGGGGCTGGCAGTGTTTTCTTATTTCTCCCTTTCGTCATGTTTTTGGTTCCCTCCATACAAGTGTGCAGTGTAATTCCCAGACCCTTTTCTTGTTGTTTAAGGCTCCTCTAGAGGGCACAGGCTAGGAGCTTTAGCCCTCTTGCTAGGTTATCAGAGATTAGAGTTCACCCACGGGCAGTGTGCACTAGCTCCTCCCTTCTGGGCCAGTCAACCTTTGCAGGCCTTCACTGCGTCTGTGTGCACTGATCTCAGGGAAGTAATATTGTAGCGACTCACTGGGTCCCCACCAGGGGCACAGCCTAGTCCAAGCAGATTCCACCAATCCGCTCGGTGAGTGGAGCAACCAGCTGAAGCCACTTCCTTATGGAGTTAGGGCTGTCCTGCCCAAATCCAATATGTCGTCCAGTCGGTTTCCTCTTTCCTGTGGAAGGGTCTTATTTCCATCACTCACCGCATCCCCGAGAACTGCTGGACTCCCCGACCTCTGACTTCAGCGCATCTGCAGTGGGAATTCATGGTGCCTCTGGGTGGGTCATGTGCAGAGCCGGTCCCGGCGAGCTGCACGCAGGGCTGTTCAGCTCCGATCTCTGGCGGCTCAAGCCAGTCGCTTCGGCGCGGATCACTTGTTCAGGTCGGGCAGGAAATCAGGCATCTCGAGGAGGGAGCTGTGCTCGCTGATCTTATCTTCACTAATAGTAGCCCCAGGACCTCATATTCTCGTGGTTTTTTTTTCACTTTATCTTCTTCGTGGGTTGTGAGAGTCTATCTCTCTCTGTTTGGATCTCTCCAGGGTGTTTTATTCTGGCATTTGAGCTGTCTCTCTCAGAGAGGGTCTCTCTCCTGCTACCTACCAGTCCGCCATCTTGTCTCCTCCTTGGGGTTTTGATTATTATATGTCTGGGTGTAGGTTTATTTTGGTTATGGCTAGCTGGAGTTCTATATGCTTCACTTACCTGTATTTTATATCCTTTTCCCATGCTTGGAAAGTTTTTTGCTATTACTTCTGTGAATAGACTTTTTATTTCATTTGTGTTGACCCTTGCTTTTTCATTGACATGTATTATTCTTAAATTATTTTTCTTTGCACCATCCTGCAGTCACTGAATTGTTATTTCCTGGTTCCTTGTTATGTTTAAGAGATCTTTTGTTTCACCATCACTAACTGCAAACCTGTCTTCAATATCTGAAAGTCTACTTCAGTCTCTTTCAATTGGTTTTGCTAGCTTTCAATAGAGTTTTTAATTTCTTTGACACCTCTTTGAATCTGTTTCATAAATCTGAAATATTTCTTTTATTGTTTATTATATTTGATGGCACGGACAGCTTTTTCAAACATAACAAAATATATTATGGCAGCCATTATTGATTTCCTAATTATCTTGTTTTGAAGCTCTGTATTGCTTTCATTATTTTGTTTTGATTGATTTTATTCAATTTGTTTTGTTTGATTTTATTATATCTGATGGTATAGGCAGCTACTTTGAAGATAAAAAGAAGCATTATTGTAACCATTGTGGTTTACCTACTATCTTGTTTTGTTTGCTTTCTTTGTTTTGATTTTATTGGTTTTATTTTGTTCTGTTTTGTTTGATTTTATTATGTCTAATGATATGGGCAGTTATTTTGAAGCTAACAAGAGCGTTCTGGTAGTCATTATTGATTTCCTTTTATCTTGCTTTGAAGTTCTGTATGACATTCATTGTTTTATTCTGATTGACTCTATTCTGTTTTATTTTGCTTGGTTTTATTATCTTCAAAATAAAAAAAAAATTTGACTTCTAAAGCAATTGTTGCTCTCACTTCAATTCTTATTTAACTTATATTCTGGGCATTCAAAAACTAGGCCTCTAAGACCAAAGCTAAATATGTAAGTGCGTTAAAGGAGCATCCAACATTTTAGTCCTAGCCTTCTGCAGTCAACAAGGACTCAGGACATGAAAGATCATCTCTGCAGGATCCTATCAGTCTGTTGAGTCACGCAACTGCCTGGGCAGGGAGATTGTTAGACCACAGAAGACAGGAGTCAACTGACGTACACTGTGTTCAAAGGAGAGACACCAGAGAAAGAGCATCTCCCATCCTACCAAGAGAAGCCATATGGTGACTCATCTTGGCAGATGGCATTGAAGGTAAAGCTAAGGGATTCTACATGGTTCCAAAAGTAAGCCCTGGGCAGCCTTGACTGATGTTAAAATACAACAAGAGGTTAATTCTAATTCATACAGGTCTCTCTTAAACATCTAGCAAGACAAGTTGGAGGCTAGTGTATGTTATCTAGTGAGTTCAAAGCCAGCCCAAACTATACAGTAAGACTATCTAAAAAGAAAAAAGTCCAGCAAGAAACTATAAGTACTGAGATATACAGAAATACTAACAGTAATTTAGGCTAAAAAAGCAAAATAATTCCAAATCATATATACTGGCCCCTGCTGACAGTCTATTAAAAAGCCACAATAATAGCTATAAAATCCAGCAACATTCTTTTACTTACTTAGCTAAGACTGTCCTTTCAAAAACACAGGGCCTCCGTATTTTCAGACTAAAAATTATGTTTATAAATAAAATTTGTTGTCTTTAAATAAGTCACGTCAGTTAAAAAGATTTAAAAAAAAAACAAACTTACAGATAACCTCTTTACTGCCTAAACAGGGAGGTTATATCCATTCCTAGAAGAAAATGCTATGTTTCTGCCAATCAGTCTGAAATATTGATTCAATATTGTTCAATATTGAAATATTGAACATAAAAACTAGCCAACTGTGCTTCAAAGATCGCTAAAAATTATCCACATCATAGGGATGTGGACAAGGATCTGAAATGGAAATCTTCATTACTCCCCCTAATAGGGCTATCATTAACGCTTCTTGTAGAATTGCTATTTGGATCATGTTTCCACAACCTCTTAGTCAATTTTGTTTCTTCTTATTTGACAGTTTGAAAGCTGCAAGGGTGATGCAGACAGACTGTGAACAGGCACTCTTCCTAGCCGCTATTTAGGTCCTCTAGATAGACTTCACAGGAGTAGGCTCTGGCTGCTTCTCCTGAACAGCACCCTCTATGAGCAGAAAGTATCTCAGGAGACACTTCATTGCCTGTTCATCCTAACACACTGTCACTGTTGTGGAGGGCCGAATGAAACAAGCGGATAGCGGAAGTTAGGCAGATAAGGCACTGGTCATGAACAGTTAACCTGAAGTAAACTAAAACTCTGGACTTCAGTAATTTAACATACTAGAAGACTCAAATAATTAACTTGAGCAAGCAGACTATTGGGGCCTAATGAAATGTAAGAAACATAAAACAGATGTCTAAACAAAAGGGAGAGACTTTCGAAGAAGTAAAAGGCAAACAACACAGCTTGCTTTCCAGACAGCAGAGGTCTACCTGAAACTATGAGCATGCTGGTGTTATCACATCCATTCCCACCAAGAACTGTGTGAAAATCCAATGAATGGGCTTAAACATCTATGGTGCTCACCTTGTGAAACCCCTGTCCAACCAGAAAGGAGCTCTTCCTTCTATTCTTCCTATGAAACATACACTGAATCATTCTTCAGTGCTTGCTGAATGTTCTTTAGTCAGTTTCACTCATCTTTGCCCCAAGAAGAAGGACATGGGAGCTACAGGGAGCTGGTGACAGTGTGGGAGGCCACAGACCAAAATTCAGAGGGAAGCCACATCACTGCTAGCACTGGAGACATTGACCTCCACCTTGACTAGTTTTCCTAGAAGCTGAGCAACTGACTAAACTTCTTTATCTCTCAGGGCCTCTGTCTGCTTCTGTAAGAAATAAATAATAATGGATTCTAAAAGATTAAGAGCTTACTCACATATAAAGCACTTAGAACCTTATTAGAAACAGAATAAGCTCTCCAGACTTGTGAAATATAAGTTTATACATATTGCACACAAAAATGTAAAACACTTGAGATGAGTGCTGTGATTTGCAGAAATCAAATGCGAACAGGGCTATGATCTCAAGTTATTCAGTGAGTCAAGCAAGCCACACCTCTGCCTCCAATTCCTCTTTAACTCAGCATGCAGCCTCACTGCTTTCTGCTCTGCTCTTGTTTCTAAATAAGCCCAGACCAGCCACACCTGTGCTGCTTGCTGCCACCTAGCCAAAGCCTTGCAGCACCTCTGGTCAGCCCAGCTTCTTTGCCAAAGTGGGCACACCCAGAGCCGGGGTATAGGGCTCCTTCCTTGCTCATTAAAAACCAGAGTCTGAGGCCAGCTTCCCAGAACACTTAGATTCTGCTAGAACGCAGTCTCTGAACCCAGGAGGAAGAACTCTTCAGGAGACAGGTAACTACTGCTGCTCAGAAGTCATGTGTTGGGGGGGCTTCTTTCACCACTGTATATCTGGGCTTGAAGTAGATCTAGAGTCCTTGGTCCAAGGTACCTGAAACTATTTCAAAGAATTCCAGGTGATGATTTGCTTAGTCGCTGTTCAAAGATAGCCCCTGATTCAGGTAATCCAGAAGTGGAGAGGATTTTGACCAATCACCAACATCTGTATTGTTCCTAGGAATTAAACTGGTGCTTTTATCTACAAACCCAGATGTCCTTTGATTGTCAGAAAACCTGATGAGACTGGGGATTGCAATGTGCAGGATCTTTAGAGATGCCTCTTTGGGTGGAGATGCAGGTTAGAGAGGCTGATTTTCTGTCAGTTATGTAAGAGTATCCAATGTAAAGTTGGGAAAAGTGACTACCAGCTGTGGAGAGGGCCAGAACAGTGACAGATACACACTACACACTCCTCCTTTCCTCTGAACTCAGCTGCTCACTGCTCTGGAGGGCCCTGGCGTGATGTTAAGAAATCCCCTAACTATCTCAGACGCAATGACAAATGGCATCCAAGGCCATCACAGCCTGCAGAACTAAGACCACTCAGTGTTTGCCAACACTGAGATGGGAACTTCCATTCCATTCCAGGTTTGCTGACCTTGAGACATGCTCTTCCTCTGTTTTCCTTTAAAATTTGCATATGAATCTATTATTGTGAAAAAGAAAGGGTGTGAGGACAGACAATAAGGGGGTGGATAGGAGCAAATTACATTGTATACATTAAGCCTTCCACCCCCTCCTGTGAAACCAGTGCAGAGGATAGGGTGAGAGGCAAATGGAGGGAACATTGTGTGCATTTATGAATCTGCCAAAATGAAATCAATTTATCTATATAAACAAATATTTTATCTTTAAAAAAAAGAAATTTAATAATATGCATATAGGACTGGATTTCAGGGAAGCTATCTCTAAAGTTTAAAAGAAAACTCCAGGGGAAGGGGGTGAAAAATGGATAACATGTTTTTCTTCTATCTGTGAACAGCTGCTACTCCCTCCTATTCATTTCCTTTGTTATACCTCGTCCTCCTCACAGAAAGTCCTGAAGTCAAATGAGTCACATTGATCCTCATAAGTGGAGAATCACAACTCACCTTGGAACTAGCTGTGCCCCATCTCACCAAAGACAGTGTGGTACAAGGGCCCCATTTTTTCTGCTGCAAGTGTATTAGGTCTGGCTGAAGTCCTCAGAAATCTGTGTTAGAAAATCGTGGGGCATTTAATTATTTTGTAACTATCTACTTTTAGAATTGCTTGTTTGTTTGATTAAAGATGTTTTTTAAAAACCAGTATACTGGTGAACTTAAATAGTTGTGCCATTGTTGCTTACATAGAGACTATTGATGGGGTGGGGGAACAATCTCCAGAAAAAAATAGGAAACTTGAAAATCTCTTAGGGCACAAAATGTGTTTAGATCCTTTCTAGTGTTTTCATATACGAATCAGCCTTGCCTTATTTCCCTTTCTTTATTCTCCTAGCCAAATGCTCTTAGGACAGTAATTCTACCCAAAGAATTTTTAAGCTGAAAGTCTGAGAGTTCAGCTCATGCCCCACAGCACACCAAAGCTGCCCAGCGGTTTGAGGACACTGGGTGGGGCCCTAACAGATTCCAAGCGAAGTGACAAGCTTGCACACTTTGAATTCATTGCGTGTGAAGAGATGGACAACTGTTTTGAAGAAACCAGGAGACATTATGGTAGCCACTGATTTCCTGTTGTCTTGTTTTGAAATCCTATTTGCTTGCATTGTTTTGTTCTGACCTGCTTTGTTCTGTTCTGTTTTGTTTTGCTTTATTCTCTTTAAAATAAAAAAGAAGAAAAAAAGAAAGTCTGAAAGTGAATTATAAGTCCATCTTTGTTTTGTTTTTTGTTTACTTGGCAGTTCGGGAGTTTCCCAGCTATTTCAGTATTCGTGATTCCCAACAGATGGTATGGGTCCTAAGTGGAAATATATTAATAGCAGCTCCATCTAGCAATTATGTCGAGCCTGGTGAGTGACATTTGAGTGACCATTGCTGCTAGAGGGATCCCCACTTCCCCTGCAAATAGAAATAAGCCTGCATGTGCCCATCTGGTCCTCATCAAATTCTGGCCACCAGCTCAATATCCAAAAGAAGTGAAAAAAGCCAAGATGGCTCCCTTCCACAAAGAAAAGCCTGTGCCTGTAGAAACAGGATTTTGAGGGAATGACATCTCCCCTTACCAAAAGAAAGCATCTTCCCATGAGAAGAGATTGTCATTTCAAGTAATGGCTGACTTTTTTGGAGTTTCTCTCCTTTAAAGTCTAACAATCATGGCCTATATCCTTAGATTCAAGCTCCCTTATCTCTACCATCAGATTACATATGTATCTGACTTGGTATCTTCTTTCTAATAATGCTTTTTCTTCAATTAAAAGTCAATCTATCTCAGTTTCTTTCCCTCTTTTCGGGACCTCCAAGTTGTCCTAGTCCATCTCTTAGCTGCTTATTTCACCTTTACCTACTGGGTGTTTCCTATCACTGACAGACATGCTCCAGTAACCTCTAAAACCTTAGTACTATAAACGTCTCTTGAGTCTCACATTCCATTCTTATTACCATTCCATTTTCCAGTTCCAATCATAGCTGAATTTCATCCAGATTTCATGGGAGAGTTGGCCACAAGACCTGTGTCCAATTCTTATTCAAGTTCCCATCAAAGGAAACTTATTTGTAGACTGCTCTTCACTCCCCCTTGAGCTCCACTTCCCAAAGGGAGATTCAAATATTTGAACCCAAAAGACACATCTGATCTCATGTTTCTTGACTCTTCACTCACCCTAAATGTGATTACTGTTTCCTTTTCGACACTCTCCATGTTATTCTTGTGGAGTTCACCGGCTCCTCTTTTGGGTTTACCTTTATGAGATCATTTCTTATAATAATGCCTAGAAAGTACTTTTAGGGCAACTACACAATACATCTATTTACATCCCATCTCATGGGTCACAGTTTAAGCACATGACCACATTTACCTGCGAAGTTGGTGGTATATTTTATTTTTATATTTGGAAAGTGTTGTGCCCTGCTGACAATGGTGGTACTGATATTAAGGAAGGAACAGCAAATGGGTTTTCACAACCAAGTGCCTCTGCCATGTATCTAATGGGAGGACCACACTGGGAGATGGCCTGTGTGATAAGTATCCCCCAGCTTAGAAGAGTAACTGAGTGTGTGGTCACTGCCGTTCCTCTGCTTGGAGCCTGACATCTTCATTTTTCATTGTGTTTCCAGTCACTCTTGCCCTTATACCATGTAGACACACAGAGCTCAGTAATGAAGAAAAAGGCAATCTGGTTTACCTGGGGATCAAGGACAAAAACCTCAGTCTCTTCTCCACAGAAACTGAGGGAAAGCCTACTCTGCAGCTAAAGGTGAGTGACGTCCAGCTACCGAGAGACATATATGAAATGGATTTCTTTAATGTTACTTCATGCATTAGAAAACTAAAACGGTAGCTTTACCATCCTCAATTATCAACTTAGGAAAGAAATCTGAATTCCTAGTCCTGAAGTTAGTAAATGCTGCCATTAGGGTGGATGCAACACCCAAGGAGATGTTTCTGGAAAGCCATGAAATGATTGTTCTCCTACGCTCAGTCCCAATTAACTGCCACCTAGAAATCCTCTAGGATAATGGAATGTTTCTGCTTAAACAAAGGCTATCACATGTGACAAATGGGAAGAGACTGTTTATCTGCATTTTGCAGAGTTCATGTTTTTATCCATGTGCTAAAAGGAACATTTATAGTCATGAAACTAACACTCCTATTAATGATGGTAAGTATAATATACAAGCCCTTTTGGAGCCTGGTAATCCAGTGAGGCTGACCTGAGTGTCAGGATGAAGGGGTTGCAGGAGCTCCCAGACCAGAGATGAAACACCGCTCTGTTCCAGGGAGGAATTAGTAGCACCTTGGGTGAAGGGTAATTGGGGTGGAGCTGGCCTACTCAGAACTAGCAGATGTCTTTTTGGACAGCTCCATTTCTTCCTTCTCCTCCTCACTAACAAGCCTCTTTTTTTCCCTAGGAGATGAAGATCATGGACCTGTACTGGGAGAATACATCACAAATGTCTTTTCTCTTTTTCCACAATATGGAGGGCTCCACCTCTGCCTTTCAGTCTGTCGCCTACCCTGGCTGGTTCATAGCCACCTCCTCCGTGCCAAATCAACCTGTCTTCCTCACCCAAGAGAGGGGTTTAACTGATGATACCAATTTCTATTTAGATCCTAAGAGTTAAATCCAATATGGGCTGTGGGTGGCTAATTCCAAGATAGAGGATCATTCTTTTATTTGAAAACACAGTAACTTATTTTAAAAGACCTCTAGGTTCTGGCGAGGTCATCAGCATTTCAGCTCACCCATAGCTCATCTCATCTTGACTGTCCCAAAAATACCTCCTCCTCCTGATATTCATTTCTGCACCACGTCCCTCACTTGAACATAATGTCAGTGGGAAGTCTGAGAGTCACTCTCACTCTTTCCTGACCTAGTCCTATCATCTGTTCAGCTACCAACTCCATTTCAACCAACCCACATGCTTCACATGCATGCTACCTTCCTGCTCCTAGCCAACCCAGAGGTGGGGATCCCAAGTGTTCTTGTTCACACAATTGTATCAATAAAATAACATTATTTATTAATTTCATGCATGGTTGTTTTAAACATAATGACACAAAAGATAAATCTGAAGAACAAAATGAGTGTAAGATTTACATGTCTCAATAATCATGGTGGATTTATAAGATCATAAACCAACAATTTTGACACACAGTGTATAATCTGATTATGCATTATTTTTTTAAAGAGAATAAAACAAAGGAGGGAAGAACAGAGAAGATCAGAACAGGACAACATAGGCAACACTGTACTTTACATTAAAACAACCAGACATTAACAGTAGCTATCACAATATCTCTTTCTCTGCTATAGTTCAGCATAGTTTCAAATACAATAATATCAAACATAACAAAATAGTATAAAGCCATTCAAAGAGTGAAAGAATTACAGGGCATTCTGAGCTGAATAACAGAGAATGATCAATGGGTACTATAATATCTCATTTTTGATAAAAAAATTTTTGTTTATACTATCACACATATTCAAATCCCAATAAGACACAATGTGATAGATAGAACCAATGATAGTAGAAGAATAGAAGCATGGTAGGACTGCTAAGAAGGATGATATTAAATCAGCAATAGCTGTCATAATGTTTTGTTTTCTTCAAAACAACTGTTCATATCATCACGCATGATATAGTAAAAAAAAATATAATAAAACCATTCCAACTGATGAATGCAAACATTGAAAGGCTTCAAAGCTATGAGATGGGGACTCATGCTTACCATAAAATCTTATATACTCTTATCAACTCTCATACTGGGGAGACTATACGATATTTAAACATGTGAGTCTGGTTTATTTTGCTTATGAGTATGGCCTCAAGTCGTGTCCATTTATTTATAAATATCTCAATGTGATCATTCTTTATAGCTGAGTAGTACTCCATTGTAAAAAATGCCACAACTTTTTTATCCATTCCTCAGTTGATGGGCACTTAGGTTGTTTCCAAGATCTGGCTATTACAAATTGTGCTGCTATAAACATGTGTGCACATATATCACTGTGGTGTGATGTTTTCAGATCTTCTGGGAATATGCCTAGAAGTGGAAGAGCTGGGTCAAATGGGACCTCCAAACCCAGCTTTTTGAGGAATCTCCAGACTGACATAAACAGTGGTTGCACCAGTCTACACTCCACCAACAGTGCAGACGATTTCCTTTTTCCCCACAGCCTCTCCAGCACTTGTTGTTGGTAGTTTTTTCTATCCTGGCCACTCTTTCTGGGGTGAGATGGAATCTCATTGTGGTTCTAATTTGCATTTCTCTCATGACTAATGATGATGAACATTTTTTCATGTATTTATTTGCCATTCATATTTCTTCATCTGAGAACTGTGTATTCATTTCAGATGCCCACTTTTGGATTGGGTCTTTGAATTTCATGGGTCTGATTTTTTTTAATTTTTTATAAGTTCTAGACAGAAGTCCCTTGTCTGAGGGACAATCCATTAAGATTTTTTCCCAATTTGTGGGTTTTCTTTTCACTCTGCTGGAAATCTCTTTTGACATGCAGAAACTCTTTAATAAGATGTGGTCCCAGTTATTGATACTGGGAAGTATTTCCTATGCAGTTTGATTCTTACTCATGAATTCTCTACCTACCCCCATATCTTCGAGGTTTTTACCTACTTTGTCTTCCAGCAGATTTAGTGTTTGTGTTTTAAGATTTAGATCTTTGATCCATTTAGATTTTAGTTTAGTACATGGTGAGAGGCATGGGTCTAGTTTTAGTCTTCTGCATATGGATAGCCAATTTTTCCAGCACTATTTGTTGAAGAGACTGTCATTCTTCCAGCGAACATGTCTGGCCCTTTTATCAAAGATAAGGTGGTTGAGTGGGTTTGTGATTGTGGTTGTATCTTCCAATCTATTCCATTTATCTTCAGGTCTGTTTTTATTCCAGTACCATGTTGATTTTATTACTGTAGCTTTGTAGTATAATTTCAAATCAGGGATTGTGATGCCTCCTGACTTGCCTTTGCTGCTTAGAATCGCCTTTGCTATTCTAGGTCTCCTCTGGTTCCAGATGAATTTTGGGAGTGATTTCTCTAGATCTATGAGGTATGTTAGTGATATGTTGATTGGGATTGCATTGAATCTGTATAGTAATTTTGGGAGAACGGCCATTTTCACAATGTTTGTTCTTCCTATCTATGAACAGGGGATGTCTTTCCATTTTCTGAGGTCCTCTTCGATTTCCTTTTTTCAGGGTATTAATATTTTCCTTGTATAGCTGTTTTACATCTTTTGTGAGATTAAATCCTAAGTATTTCATTTTTTTCGGATGCTAATGTGAATGGTGTGGCTTCTCTTACTTCTCTCTCAGTATTTTTCTTGTTAGTGTATAGGAATGCTATTGATTTTTGAGTATGGACTTTGTATCCAGCTACATTGCTGAATTTATTTATTGTATCTAGGAGTTTTTCAATGGAGTTTTGGGAGTCTTCTATGTAAAGAATCATGTCATCTGCAAATCATGATAATTTAACTTCCTCTTTTCCTATCTTTACTCCTTTTATTTCTCTCCCTTGTCTAATTGCTCTGGCTAGTATTTCCAATACTATGTTGAATAGGAGCAGTGACTGGGGACATCCTTGTCTTGTACCTGATTTTAAGGTAAAGGCTTTCAGTTTTATGGTCATTTAATATGATGTCGGCTGTTGGTTTGTCATAGATGGCCTTTATCATATTGAGGTAAAGACCATCCATTCCAATTCTCTGTAAGGTTCTTATCATGAATGAGTGCTGGACCTTATCAAAAGCTTTTTCTGCATCTATAGAGATGATCATGTGGTTCTTCCTTTTGGCTCCATTGATATGGTGAATTACATTTGTTGATTTATGTATGTTGAACCATCCCTGCATTCCTGGGATGAATCCCACTTGCTTGTAGTGTATAATCTTCTTGATGATTTGCTGTATCCTGTTTGCTAATATTTTATTGAGAATTATTGCATCTATGTTCATGAGGGAGATTGGCTTATAGTTCTCTTTTTTAGTTGGGTCTTTCTCAGGTTTAGGTACTAGAGTAATATTTGCTTCCAGGAATGACTTAGGAAGAATGGCTTCCCTTTCAATTTCATTGAAGAGTTTGAGGAGTGTCAGAATTAAGTCTTCTTTGTATTTCTTGTAGAATTCTTCAGTGAATCTATCTGGGCCTGGGATCTTCTTTGTTGGCAAGGACTTAATTATGTTTTCAATTTCATTAAAAGAAATTGGGTTATTCAGCAGTTTTACATCTTCCTGATCCAGCTTTGGTAGTTCATATGTATCTAGGAATCTGTCTATTTCTTCAGTGTTATTGAACCTATGAGGGTAGAGGTTTTCAAAATAGATGTTGATGATCTTCTGTATTTCCACTGAGTCTGTGGTAATTTCACCTTTTTCATTCCTTATTGCATGAATTTAATTTTTTCTTTCCTTTTTTTAATAAGGTTGGCCAGGGGCTTATCAATTTTATTTATTCTTTCAAAGAGCCAACTCTTTGATTCATTGATCCTTTGTACTGTATTTTTAGTCTCTATTGCATTAATTACTGCTTTAAGCCTTATAATTTCCTCCCTCCTTTTGGCTTTGGTCTTGGCTTGCTCGTCTTTTTCTAGATGTTTGAGTTGTAGCATCAGGTTGTTTATTTGTGTTCGTTCTGTCTTCCTGATGTGGGAACTCAATGCAGTAAATTTTCCTCTGAGGACTGCTTTCAATGCATCCCACAAATTCTGGTAAGTTGTGTTTATATTTTCATTTTCTTGTAGATATTGTTTAATTTCTTCTTTAATTTTCTCCATGGCCCACTGATTGCTCAAGAGTGTATTACTCAGTTTCCATGTGTTTGTGAGGTTTTTGCAGTTGCTTTAATAGTTAATTTCTAATTTCATTGCACTATGATCCGATAACATGCATGGGATATTTTCAATTCTTTTGCACTTACTTAAATATGTTCTGTGGTCTAGTATATGTGTCGGTCTATTTTAGAAAATGTCCAATGTACTGCTGAGAAGAATGTATATTCTGATGTTGTTGGATGGAAAACTCCATATATGTCTATCAAGTCCATTGGTTCACAGGTGTGATTCAATTCTGTTATTTCTTTGCTGATTTTCTGTATAGTTGATGTGTCCCTCTGTGTGAATGGCATGTTAAAATCTCCTGTTATAATTGTGTTACTGATTATTTGACTTTTCATTTCTGTTAATATTTGGTTTGTATAGCTGGCTGCTCTGGAATTTGGTGCATATATATTTAAGATTGTTACCTCTTCCTCTTTTTTTTTTAATTTAAAAGAGAATAAGACAAAAGGGGGCAGTACAGAGCAGATCAGAAGAGGACAACATAGGCAACACACTACTTTACATTAAGTCAACTGGACATCAACAGTATCTAACGCCATATCTCTTACTCTGCTATAGTTGAGCATAGTTTCAATTACAATAATATCAAACATAACACAATAGTATAAAGCCATGCATATAGTGAAAGAATTCCAGGGCTGTCTGAACCGAATAACAGAAAATGATCAATGGGTATTATAGTATCTCATTTTTGATAAAAAAGAAAAAAATTTGTTTGAACTATCACACATATTCAAATTCCAATGAGACACGATGTGGTAGACAGAATCAATGGTAATAGAACAAAAAAAAAGCATGGTAGGACTTCTAAGAAGGATAATATTAAATCAGCAATAGCTGTCATAATGTTTTCTTCAAAACAGCTGTTCATATCATCACGTATGATATAGTCAAACAAAACAGGATAACACCATTCCAACTGATGATTTAAAACTTTGAAAGACTTCGAAGCTATGAGATGGG
>PVJX010019852.1:0-22846 GCA_004027295.1 Dolichotis patagonum
CCTGTTTGTAGACAATGTGAATTTCAAACCAAGAATGATCCAAAGAGATAAAGAATTAGAAATTTTAAAAGCACAGTTTTCCATTTAATATATCATTGACTCATGCTTTACCATTTTACAGTCTACCATTTTAATCAAAAGTTTACTTTGTTAAAATTGTTTTATTAAAAATGAAACATTAGTTGGGTAAAGAAGCTCACAGAGGGCATATTTAAAATAACTGTAAAAACTATTTCCCAATTTGATTCAATAATTACATAGGTTCTATTTATATGCAAATGAACAACAATCTCATTGTTATCATAGTATACTAAAGATGAAAGGAATCCTGAGACAGATATTGTTTAGCTGAATAATTTTGCCTCAAAAGCAGTACAACTGATACTCAGCTGAAAAAAGTCAGTACATTAAACAATTGTTTGTAAGTTTACCTATAGTGTTTATGAGAATTGAAAGCAGAAACAGTAGTGTTCTTTGTACTCCATGTGATGTGCATGCCAGTGTCTTTGTTGATGACATTGACTTGGCAGTGGCATTAGTCAGACTGGAGGTAATCTAGGCTAGACGTGGACATGCAGTAAGGAAATCTACAGCACTAAGACACAGATGACTCCACTTGGCTGCAGTCAACTCAAAGGGAATCCAAAATAGGAAACTGGAAGCCACAGATGGCAGTGAGGATATGAATGGCAAGCATGCACAGATTACAAGGAAGCCATAAGCAAAAATTCAGATGAGCAGCTGCAAGAGGAAAAAAATAAGACTTCCATCTATACTGGGAGGATGGAGGGGAGTGAACCAACTTCCAAGACCCAGCTCTTTGTATTTGCATGACCTACTGTGTATATACACTGCCAAAGTTTTCCATTTCTGAGCACTTACGTTTTAGCCACCTTGCACAGAATTTTTTTTATCCCCATAACGTTTTATGTAAATATGAATTCTTTACACTGAGTTCATTCTTAATTATAATGTCCCATAGGAAACTATATTTATCTCATCATGCTTTTTGGGTTGTTTGCACTTATTAACATTTATTTAATTGGTTAATTTATATTCAACTATTTTTTGTGCTCCTTAGCCATTCTCCACGATAGGTTAGGACTGGTTTAGGTGATGACTGATTTAGGGGAATCATTCCATCACAGAACCTTCTGTATGGGAGCCCTAATACTTAGAATGAAATAGTGGATAAAAAGTTGTTGTGTACTGCCCAAGAGTCTGGCCTAGGGGTGGATGCTTGCCCTTCTAAATTATGAGTGATACTGATGTGTCACTTTTGACATCTGGAGGCAAAGGCAAAATATTTTCTGGGAAGAAATTCAGACTTCATCAGATTCTATTTCTGTCCCCAGATCAGCAGTTTCTGTGCTTAATTAAGGAGAAAATAAAGACGCTGCACATGTGAGTTAAGACTGAACTGACATATACTGGTATTATATTAAGAAACGTTTATAGAACTTGGTTCCAAAATGACAAAACTGCTTCCAGAATGTGAAATGAAACAAGCTGACTAATTCTTCATTTAGACACATGAATTATTAATTGGTAATGTATTAAAGCCAAGTGTAGTATAGTTAAATCTAAGTATTTGAGACTCAAAATTAAGAATTTGTATCATAAAGTCTTCTTCCCAAGCACATCACCTGCCTTCTCTGCACTTTGATGGCTGCTTTACACTCTGTCACAAGTCCATTTGAAAAACCTAGAGAAGAGTCCTAGTCACACCACCCTACTTAGCCTAGGAGTGTAACTTCTGAAGTGTTATTTTACTGCTTCCAACCCCCAAATTTTATGCTAAGGAGGAAACGTTGGTTGATACGAACTTTAAAACTGTTCATGCTGTAGTAGTGTTCTATGGTATGGATGTCAAAGTAGCACCTGGAAAGACTTTCTCCTTTTTCTTTCTGCACAGTAAGATCTACTATGATGAGTACTCTATTCTTGTGTTCTTATTCATTTTCTTCCCTACCACCCCAGTCAACCCCTTTCTGAAAAGTTACTGGCTTAATAAATGAAAGAAACAAAGCCATTTATCCTGGAAATATCCAGCTGATGTGAGATTTTGGCCTACAGTACATACTAATTAAATAGAGAAACATTTGAGGTTTAAAAAAAAACTTAATTTACTAATTAAATGACAAGTACTATTTGCAAATTGTCCCTTTGGCTTACTGTGCATTTCAAGAATTAATTAACAATATAAGCAGGCTACAGTTGTGAAATGCCAATATGGATGTGATTTGAAGATGCAGCTTCTGTTTTCCATGATGACTTCCTGGGTTTTGTTTTGCTTTTCAAATGGGAACTGAAACCTAATGAAGATACTTGGTCTTTCAATTTGTCTGTGTAAAATTAAAATGAGTTTGTAGAGTCTTGCAAGCTCTGGATAGAACTCAATGATACATTTAATGGTGCATTGCCTAGCCCTTGACACAGGCATGTGTCTTGATTAGATTTCTTTAATTGTTTACCAGAAATGAGGAACATAAAGTCACTTTGGGTTTTGATGATGTCCATATGTTGAACACTTTTGAACTGGGTGATAATAATGCCTCTTGGGTGTAGAACCAGCTCATCTCATAGACTGAGTTCAAAATAGGTTAATGCCCTGAAGTAATGAGGAAAGAAAAAACAGAAATGCACTCTCTCTCTCTCTTTCTTCCTGTCTTTCTCTTTCTGCCTTGAAATTCAAGTTGGCCAAAAGAACAGTGTTAAAAAGAGGAATAGGAGATATTTTTTAGAGATTTGAATTTAGTAACTTGCTGCTGCTTCTTTCTTTCCTATTTGGTAACATTCTGACTCACCTTACCAAGAAAGAACACACTTGACTATTTGTATAGTGCACAAACCTGGATTCAGTAGTGACTAGAGGAGAGGGAAGTGCTAGTTAACACTGCAGAAGACACGGGTATGGGAGGAGTTAGCATGAAGAAGAGGAGCCCCTCTCGGCCAGGTCTTCCTGATGGATATTCTTTCATCTTACAGTGAAATTCAAATGCTGGCAAATGAAATTTTTTTGGGGGGAAGGGAACTAGGAAAATGGTTAGTGCTCTTTTCTTCCTTTATCAAACTTTTTTGAGAAAAATATTAAATTTATCATATACTCCTCTCCATAGTTCTTAGTCTATAATTTAGTGGCCCACATTTTTGTACTTTGACTTGGCTATTTCACCTATAACATAACATTCTTCCTCTTTCGAAAAGGAATTTTTCAATTGCTTACTTGGTCACAGTTATTCTTTTGAAGAAGGAATGGAAAATATGTGAATCTCCTCCAATGGACCTGTTATACAAAGTTGAAGTCTGTTGTGATACAAGGGTTTCCAAGTTCAAGTTTTTTAGTTATTACTTCAAATTGAAAACCAGGGTCCAACCATCTAATGAGATGTGTCAACCTTTTAGACATCAGACATGAAGTCATTATGGTGATTCTTAACACCTTTAATATGACATTGAGTCCTTGGTTTTCTGCTCATTGCAGGAAATATATATTTATGAATGCATTTAATGTTTAAAAGCAGTAACAATTAAAGTTCTGTAACTTAATGAATAGACAAAATAATAAATTATATTCTCTAACTTTCAGTTCTTAATGGTTTTCAACTAAAACCTTATTTTTCTTCTGCACTTTAGGTAATTTTTCTGAGCAGTTTAATTTTGTCTTGTTATTTGGAAACAAGTTGAGGAAAGAGACATGACATGCATTTTGGTGTTTGTAATCCATTATTATGTCCTTTTTTGCATTGGTTTACTCACCCAGCAGTTCACAAGCATTTACCATAATAATGGTAATAATAATAGATATCATTTCTAAGTAACCAAATTGTACTACTGCGTTTGAAATTATAGGCACAGTGATGCATAATTCACAGTATCTGTCCTTAATGAACTTAAAGACTAACAGAGGCAACACCTGCATAAACAATAGTACTAAAATGTGTTTAAGGAAAAAGAAACAACTGGGAAACATGGGAACATAGATGACAGGCATTTAAACCAGTCTCAGAAACTACCAGGTTTTTCTGGTAGTTTCTGAGTTAGTGACACTATTCAGTAATTTCTATAGCGCCAATTTCAAAGTTTTGATATTTTGGACTACATGAGGAGTGCAAACATCCTTTATTTTCATGGGTCTTTTGGATCATTTATGGAAATAAAGTAGTCATTAGGCAGTAAGGCCTTAGCTCATAGAAGATGCAAATCTAGTTCATTAGAACATGCATTAAGACAAGTTTAAAGAGCCAGGAGAAATTTTACCTACCAAAAAAGTGGTATATCAGGTCAGATCAGATGTTTCAGAAAGCAAATGCATGAAAGAATGAGATTTTAAGGGAACTGAGAGGCCATGTTAGAATTCTTCTTGGCTGAAGTCTGAAATATAAGGCAATCCTGATGTGAACTGGGAAACTGGCAAGGTATTGGGTTAGATTTCAAAATGACTTGTGCATTATTTCAACATTTATGCTGTATCTTTAAAATAAAGATGGCTGTAAATGTGATTTTTATGAAAAAAATGAGTAACAAAATCAGTATTTATTAAATTATTTTGACCTGTTGAGGTGAAACTTGAACTAGAATCTAGGCTCCAAGTTCTCCCCAATTCTGTAATGTGGATCACTACCACAGTCCACTCTTCAGTTATAAGTTCTGTATGCCACATCCACAGAGCAGTTTCTTCAGGGAAAATGTATAGTTGTGAAGGATTCCTTGCTATTCCAGCAGCAATAATTATTTTCCTAATACATTTAATATCAAGATTCTAGATCCATATTTATAGCTGGATAATTATTCTCTGAAAGCTGTCATGTGTGAATTGGGTGAATAACCTTTAGAAAAGTTATTGGAGGGCTAGAGATGCTCTCTGAAGATAGGGGTTAAGGTAAGGTATTTTCCATCTTTCAACCACATGAACAAGATGAAGATTTTGAGAGGTGTATTTTGTTGTTGTTGTTGTTGTTGTTATTTTTGTGTAAGAATAAGCATTGATTCCAGTTTTAACTTGATGCTTTAACTTCTGTCCCACATGCATTTGCAAAACATACCTCCTTCTGGTCAACCCAATAATAAGCCCGATTCACCCAATCACAGCTTGCTGCTTTCATAGTCATCCCCCCTTCCTGGAGAGCAGTCTTTCTCCTATGAGTGCACTCTTTAAATATAAAACAATCAATCCAGTGTCTGCACTCCCAGTCACCATGACACTTTCACAACCCAAACCACTAGACGCTTGTTCTAAGCATGCTAGTTCCAGGTGCTAGAAAACTAAGGACAGTCCCAATGCCTCTGAGACTGATGGAATTATAAAATTAACCAGCCTTCAGCCTGTTTAGTCTAACTGTTCTTTCCCATGGAAACAACAATAAAGACATTTTTCACCCCTCTTCCTCTGATTTCCCACTGACCCTGAGGAGTCTTTGTGTGTGCCCTCAAGAAATAATGCATCCTCTCTTTCTACTGGGACCTGTCAGTTGTCTTGTGATATATAAAGGGGTGTGTGTGTGTTTGTGTGTGTGTGTGTGTGTGTGTGTGTGTGTGTGTGTGTGTGTGTATATATATAGCCATCCATACCCAAATAATGAAACCAATTAGAACATATCCTTGCTATGGAACTCTTTAATGCATTCAGAATTTAGTTCGTCAAATTGCTTTTATACGTGGAATCTCTTTTGATCATCCCACTAATCCTCTGAGTGAAGTGGTTCAGTTGTGTCTCCTCCCCAGTGGGGAGCAAAAACGCACAAAACCACTAATTTGCCCAGAGTCATGCGGCTGTGAGGGGGCAGAGACAGAGCTGGGAACCAGATGCCCTGATCTCATTCATAGTTCTGGGGACTGTGCCAGGTCTTGCTGTTGCCAGAGGAGGCCGAGCAAACAAGAATTTTATTCTCTTGGCCCCTGAAAATGGGAACAAATTGGAGTGTGAGGGCATCTGAAATGGTTGCAAGCCTAATTAATTAAAATATGACCTAAATAAATCAAATTAATTGAATAGCACATTTCTAATGAAATGTGCTTTCGGACAGTATTAGTGAATGAAAATGATTTGTGTGTAATTAATATCTAGGCATATAAACTCATGATTAAAATATCCTTTGAATGACTGTTCTCTGAAATACTTAAATTCTTCTAAAGCATTGTTATTAATTTGATTTGTCTGATGAGTAAAACATAGTGTTATATAAAACAAAGGTGAATAAATCACTGAAATGAATTTATCTCTACTAAATTAATGAAGAGTTAGGCATGACATTGAAAATGATCAAACCAAAATTTTTAGTTTTACATAAAGAGTATGATTTTTTTTCTGAAATACTACAGGTTAATTGTTGATAGATTTTAAAAAATCAATAGTATTTTGAATATGTTTGTGGGTATTCATGTCTTCTATGTGGTAAAATTATATCTCTCTATCCTCTGCCATGAAATGTTGTGGTGCTGTCCAGTGAACAAGGCAGAATATATTACTCTGCCTTATTTACATTAAGTGACAGATAGGATTCTGTTAAGCAGTGACATGGGGTAGAAGTGCCAATCTGACTTTTCTTGGGTGAAACCCCAACCTGCATCATTTGTTTCTGTTCAACCTCCTGTACTCCTATAATTTGCTAATAGAACACAAAATGATTAGCCACTGACATTGAAAAGACTCAAGGACACCATCTGGGGTGACCATCCATCCAGGAGCCAGGGCCAACAGAGCTCCAAATTTGCTGATGTGAGAATATAAAAGATATACATACTTGCTAATGTGAACCACTAAACTTTAAAATGCCGTACTGTTTCCTAAACCAATATTGCAACATTAGCTAACTGAGACACTAGGCTATTGAATCATTTTATTGCAAATGTATTCATCAGTATGAATTTGATTTAGTTGTATATAATATTTTCTAAAGATTCATGAAATCCCTCCAAAATGTGATCTCATTTACTATATTTTAGCATTTTAATGCATTTCCCAGGCAAACAAAATGTGTCAAGTTTAAAGTATACTGAGAATAACCAAAAATCCTATGTTGAACTAAAAATAAGTCTTATCTGTATCTTTTTAGGCAAGAACAGCCTGCTTACATGCTAAGTAACTCACTTGCATACTTGGAGTTATTTGAGGTCTAAGTAAGACATCAAACTTACCCAAAATTGCTCTTAAAACACCCTAAATTGGGATTTTTTTCTCTACTAATTATAATATCCACCTTAATACCCACTACCACTCAGTCTCTCTTTAAAATATTGCTTATTAAATGAAATGAAATGTTCCAATGTGGGAAGATTCATAAAAATGTTACATACTTCAATAGAAAATAGAGCTTCACAATTTACCATGATTCTGTATCTACTACCTCAATTGAGTTCATCAGGACAAGTGCTATTGAAGGGGGGACTGAGACTTGGAGAAATTAATTTAAGTCATGCAGTTAGGAAATGACCTGATCCAAATATTATATACTTTTCTCATTAGCAACATAGAATCCAAGAGTTGAGATGTGGGAGGAAGAATGATAGAAAGCGTAGGGTCTTAGAGCTGTTAGTGAAGAGTGATTTTAAGTAGAGTTGGGCACTCCTTTTTCCTCTGGGCCATGCTGGTTCCCTGCAATTCTACCTCTCCATATTCTTTTTGGGTGTATGTTTATTATGAGCCAGGTCCTGGTAACAGGACAGGATTTAATGCAGGTGGTTACACTGAGGATATTAAAACGTGAAACTAATGTTACAAGAGCTGACAGCCTAAAAGGGGAACACAAGGAAACTAAGAGACTTGTGTGAGGAAGGTAACACTCACACTTCCTGGGTTGGGGTAAAAATGCAAGAAAGAGCAATACCAGAACCCAGAAGCAAGAGGCACTTAAATGAGAAGGAAGTAGGAAGAATATTTTCCCTGAGATAACAGAGGCCAGTAAGGTAATGCAGAAACCACAACAAGCTATCAGTAGTCAAAAGGAGAGAAGAGACAACATTGCTTTTGCCTTTTTTCTGTTTGATCTTCTCTCATCAGCATTAACTGGGGCCAAAGCCATCCTGTAGCAAATGGCAAAGGAAACTAGGAAATAGGATTAGCAATCCGTACAGGAAAAAGCAAAGGAAGATGAAGTCAGGAATCCAAGATATACAGACTTGGAGACAAACAGCAAATACAGACCCCTCCTGGGCTGCAAAGGCCTCAATGAAGGAAATTATACATATTTCTTAACTAAAAACAATGGCTTGTTTTCTTGGTGTCAAGTTATTCTGAGAAAATGGAAAATGACAATTGTGGAGGGTGATGTGGAAGACGAATCTCCGAAACAGTATGTATGTAGCTCATCCAAACTATTAAGCCTGAGAGCATTTATGGATTTCTATTCATTAGTAAGCTGTATACTGAAGTCTTGCTTATTGATTTAGTTATTGTCTCTTGATATTCCTAATGTGGGTACCCTATCTCCTTAATCCATTTTCCCCTTAGAGAAAGCATGTGAATGAATAATCTCTCTATGTGTGAGACAGACCGACAGACAGAGAGAAAGACAGACAGACAGACAGACAGAGTGAAAAAGGGACAGAAGAAGAAAGAGAGAAAATGTGTATACACAATAACTCATTAGAATCAGTGTCTCACATGGTCATAGCAGGGGAGTTTGGCCCAAGTCTCTCCCCTGCTGTATCTGATCAATGTAGGAGACACAAGACCCATGCATTGGTCCTGCGTGTCTGGCAATTTCTCCAAAGTTGGAATTCAGTACACAAAAAAACATGTTAGCCAGGGACATGAGGATGCAGTGGAAAAAGTACTCCTGAAAATGTGTTTAATTTATTTCAGAT
This sequence comes from Dolichotis patagonum, assembly GCA_004027295.1. Classification (NCBI taxonomy): domain Eukaryota; kingdom Metazoa; phylum Chordata; class Mammalia; order Rodentia; family Caviidae; genus Dolichotis; species Dolichotis patagonum. The sequence continues at coordinate 8,806 of PVJX010019852.1, forward strand.
GCCTCCCATCAGCTGGTTGTTGGCATGCTTTCCTGTTTTCCATTTAGTACCTTTTATAGTCACATCTTCAAATGTAAGATGAGGGAGATGGAGTCTAATGTGAATGTTGTACAACCACACTCACATATACCCTTACAAAATAAAATATAAACGCACAAAAATATATAAATAGATCTATATGTGTGCTTTAAAGGACTTAATCATCTTTGACTTTTTTTGTCTCATCTACTGCTGATCACAGAAGAAAACAATAATAAATCAATTATAAAAATGGCCTTCCTACCAGGAAATATAGTCAGACAGACTTTCTCATAAATTGTTTAGAATAATGCAAATCTCCAGTGTTTTTCTTTGATATGTGTGTAAAGAAGAAAATCACAAGCTTTGAAGGATAATTTTGAGTGCTGGGGGATGAAGTTTGGCCAGAGAGGAGGAAGTGATACAGCAGTAAAATTTTGTATTTTAACACATAGAAATACAATTATGTTTTTCTCAATTCTTTGCTAAAGAACGCAGCCTGGGTAATCTTTAGAAAAACTCAAGAACACAAACCAAAAGTAAAATAGTTGACCAGAAGCTAGAAACCACACACAAGAATACTGATGACTGTGAGCAAATTATAGATAGATAGATAGATAGATAGATAATAGATAACTTTCTGTTCTGTGGATTTTTCAAAAGTTTTTCCCTTGTAGGGGACTTAGGTTGTATTTATGTTGACTGTCCCAAGACAAGCATTCTGAATCACTCTCTTGTTTATCCACTGAAAAAGAATCAGCTTTCCAGACTGGTCCTTGCAAAGAGCCTAAGATTTACCCTGGGCTCATTATTTAAACATGAGTTTCATTTTTTCTCCTCCTTCTAAACAATCAATTGTTCAAATTAAAAATGCAAGGGGAATGCTTACCTCACCTATGAGGAACAACGTCCTAAAATGTGCTCATTAAAAATTACAAACACATGACCTGTCAATTGATTGCCATTCATTTCAGATCCAGGAGCCTAAGGGGCTCTTTGGCATCTTACTTTATTATCACATCAGGCAAGTTGCATATATTTTCATTATTATAATAATATTTCTGTTTGATTATTATGTTTAGCTAATTATGTGCTGTCTCCTACAATGAAAAAATAGTACAAAAACATTACAAGTCATTAAGCAATGTATAAACTCATATTGAAAGTTGAATATTTAGTTAATGTGTCTCATTTTATTTAACCAATAAACTAGGGGTTGAACGTGTAAATTATTTTCAGTTTTTTCTTATTTCAAAGTATGCTGTAATAATGGAGACATCATAAAAGGAAAACCTTAGTTATTTTCATAATTGTTTTCTTTTTAAAATTTTATTTCCTTTTTTTCTTTTTGATACCAGAAATCAAACTCAGGACCTCGAGTTTGCCAGGCAAGTGCTGTACTGTTGAGCTACATCTTTGGTCCCATAATCAATTCCTTGAGAAAAATTCCTATGTACACACTGAGTCAAATAATGTGAATATAATCCTTAATATATATATTTTTTTTTCAGCTGATATCTTGAAAAGTGACACCAATATTTATTCCTGATAGTGACAGGAAATTACTTTTATTTGATATATATTTGGCCACTATAACCACTGTAACTTATTTTAATGTCATTTTAATATACATTTTGATTACTAGTAAAATATAGATTTCTGTATATTTAATCATTGTATGTATGTACTGATTCATGTGTTTTTATTCATACTATTCAAAGTCACATCAGAATGCTTAATTTATGTTGACATCAGGCATTGTATTGAATATTTGCAATGCAGATGTGATAAAGACAAGCAAGGACCATCAAACGATGCAATGTGCAACAATTCCATCTTTATAATAATGTTCCTATACAAGAAGATGTTGAAGATGCCATGTCCAAAGTACTATACTGAGTACTATGCTTTCTCCACTCAAAAAGCTTTCTTTTTTCTATATCTGAAAAGGCCAAGAAGTTTTAGTTTTACATAAAAATAGAAAATATCATAGCACCATATTTTCCTGTAATATTTCCTAAGTAACACTCCTCAATATATTGTTTCAAAAAGTACTTGTATTATTCCCAGAGTAAACACTTTGATTTGACGTGCCTTAATCTTTATCACCTGGGGGAAAATTGACATATCCTTTATATGTATCACCACAGATTACATTCACTGTTCTGAGCTACCTTTAGCTCATAAGTATTACTTATGTGATACTTATGTGATACTTTTAGTGCTTTTTCTTATCCTTCTTATCTTCCTATCCTCCTACTTTCAGTTCTTGTTCATACTATGGGGGATCTCAGAGCTGAAATGAAAATATTAAATTATTACATAGATGGATATAATTTCTAGAATTTGGTCACATTTGCTTTAAATCTATCATTATCATCAATGCTAGATTTGAAAAAAATGACTCTTAATTTGTGAATTCTCTACTTCTCTTTATTTCAAAGAGTGCTAAGTTATCATGTCATAATTTTTAGAGGACATGACTATACCATGGCCATAATATTAAACACCTAAGATAATGTTTCTCTTAGATAGGAATAACTAAGACTATGTATGTAATGTTTTGGTTATAATCAAATTTACTTCAAAATTTGTGGGCATATATTGTTTATCTTTGTCATTTGGTCATGTAAAAAATGTGACATGAACCTCTATTATTGTTGCTACAATTACCATCATTTGTATTGTTACTCAGTTTTGATTTTATGATATTTCCTTTTCACTTTGAAATTAAAAGAAATTAGGTTTGCATATTGATATTGTTCTTTGTTCATTCACTATTTATTGGTGCATGATGATTTGAAGACTTAGAAAAGCATCATTTCAACCTAAAAAATCTTGCTTGTGCAAATTTTTTTATTGCTTCAACTCTGTTTAGGAATACCTTGTTTGATTCATAAAAATTATGAGATCCTGCATCCACCCTTAGTATTTCTCATTTTTTCTCTAATCCTTTCAATAGTTATCTGATAGAACTATAGGTTCTATATGATCCATTTATTCTTTCTTCCTTTTTTTTCTTTGTTTATTGGTTTGTCTTTTTGAAACAGGGTTTCACTGTGAAGTTCAAACCGACCTGAGACTCATTTTGTAACCCTAGCAAGCCTTAGAACTCACAAAGATCCCCCTGTCTCAGCCTCCCAATTGTGGGATTACAGGTGTGAGCCACCACACTGCACTTTATTCCTTCTTAGGTTATAAAATAAGATTTTTTTATCTATGAAATTTCTCTTGATCCTAGATTTTTCTTCCTTTACCTTATTCTGCTCTCTGAAGCCTTTTTATTAACATGGAAATGTTCTACACCTTTCTTCTCATGCGGAAATATTTGCCATACTGATCCTGTTTTCAAACCAGTATAAGATGATCAACTTGAAAGTGTAGAAAGAACCATTACCAGTATTTTTTCCTTTTCTTTTTCCATTTTTCTGTATTTTTCCTGAGAGAATGACTTGTCTCCTCAAATGGGCCTGTTGCATGCCAGCCAACTTTGCTTCATCCATGTTCTCTGAGGATTCCTTCCATTTTAGCCCCTCCCTCTCTGCTCATCTTTGTCTGGAGGGCTCAGAAATAAGCTGACTACCCAGTAGAGAAGAATATTGGAAAATATGCATTTCAACTTCAATTTGTTAACTAATGTGAACAGCTCAGGTCTTGCCTTGCGGGTTTGGTTTTCGGTCATTAGCTTAGCGGTTATTCCCTTTCTTTTCCTACCAAGAACCATTTCAAAGTAGTATGACACCTAGCTTGTTTTCTGCCAGCTGGTAATGATATCCCCAATTTCTCCTTTCTAAATAAAGGATATCAGTGGATTTTTATAGAATTCACCTTATTTACTCTTATAGTACACTGCTTTTTAATGACAGTAAAATTTTGAAGCTGTTTGGTACATGATAAAGTATAAATTGTTTAACAGATTTTGCATATGAATGACATTACATTTCAGGCTTGATGCAGACTTCTCCCAATTTTTTCAACATTTCAAGACAATTTCATGGCAATTGCAGGAATAATGATTTATTTGTCTTTGTTAATGTTGCCAGGGTATGCAGAAGTCCACAATCTACTGAGAGTTAGAGAATTGCATTTCTTAACATGGAAATCAAAATTTCCCAATTATTAGACACAGTGTGTCATTTTGAAGAATGACAACAAAGTCTCATTTTTCTTAACCATGCCTGGATAGTCATGGTTTTATAGATAAAAGAATAATATGTTCAACTACCTCACTTTATTGAATAACTATGACATGCTTTATACTTGCCATGTTGTGAATAGTAACCAAATGTATAAAACACGAAGTCATAATCCTTGCCTGCAATTCATTAACTATATAGCTACAGGAAAGCAATATATTTAGTAAAATAGTTGTGGATAACAGAAGACTCTCAGATTGTTAAAATTATTTGTGTTCACAGAATATGTAAGAATATGAATATATTAAGTGATAAAATTGTTGAGGAAAAGGAGTCTTGAGCTGTACCTTAAAGGACTGTGAAAATATAGATAGGATAGAAAAGAAGGAAAGATCTACCTGTTTGAAAGTATTATTACACCAATAATTATTATAGGAACTATCATCTAAGTGATTATTTCTGAAGTATTTTATTGGCATCCTTTTTTGTTATCTTCTCAACTGTTCTTTGAGCAAACTATAGCTCCAGCTCATCGGAGAAGAAACAGATGCTCAGTGAAGGGTGTAGCCTGTATTTAAACACAGACTGGCTAGATTCCAAGGCATAAGATTTTAACTGCCAAACTTTACTCCAAAGGAGCAAAGAGTCCCGGCTAACATGAGTGTATTATGTGTAGAAAATAATGAGGGTTAAATGCAATGATGAAAATAGTAAGTACTCATGGAAAAATCTTTCAGAATATGATCAGATCAGCAACATTTGAGTTTAAGAAGGCCTGGGTGTCATTCACATCCATAAGATGCACCTGATTGGCCAATGAGTCAAGTATTTTCCATTTATTAATAGAGTATGTCCTTATATAACTTAGTCCCACATTTTCTATTGTTTTTGTTGCATAAAGTCATTATATGTGGAGATCTTACAACATACACAAGTGGGCCTCCATTTTTTGTCTGTAGTGACATTGTGATGGGAAAGTGACTTAAAGTTCATTCTGGTCACATCTGGCTATGGAAAGGATGAGGAATGGTCATTAAGAAAGTCATCCAGGAGCTGAGCTGAATTTTCCTGACAATGTCTTCAACAAGAAGACTCAAGGAAATTGGAAAAGATTTATCTTTATCGCCTTTTTATTCATAGTGGTTTACAATTAATGTAACATTTTATAATTGAATTTTGAATGCTACATGGAGAGACTGAACCATATTTCTGCTCTCCAGAGGTTTTAAAGTTCCACAGTTGTGAAATAGTGTCTTATGAGTCATTTCTGATCCCCTTAAGAAAAGACAACAAGGCACATAGCACTTGATTTTTTGTTTTTGTTTTTTTTTTCAAATGGAACTAAGGACTTTTGTATCTTTCTGTAATTTTCCTTGCCAACCCCTGGCTTTAATTATACTAATATATTTTTTTCTCCTGAATTTTGATTCCATATGTTTATGGCTCCTTAATACATCACCACATCAGTGTATCCATTCTTGTGCTTGTATTGGAAAAAGACCTATCTACAGAATTTTAACAGAACTTTTTTGGGAGATACACTTGAAAGCTTCTCTCATCTCTAATGAACTTCTTATATATTCTGAATATTTATTACTTACTGAAATATAAATTGTGTTGCTTGGTCTCTTTCTTCAATATTGTCAGGTGAATTTCCTACATTGACTGCTCAATTTATCTACATATGAGGATATGTTAAGGTATCCAGATTATAATCCAAACTAGCTTGCACTTGACGCAACATAAACACTAGTAGGATACTTAGTTCCTTCCAAAGTGTCTTCAAGACTTTATTTGGTTGTGACATCCCAGATAAAGCCACCCCCTCTTGGATTATTGTTACATCCATTTGATGATCAATATAATACTTGTCATTCATGCTCAATTATCTAAATTCAAAAATACAAAAGACCCTTTCTTCCTCTCCCTAGGTTACTAACAGTTGCTTGCACTGAACTTGTTACTTCCCATGTGAGGAAACTTTATCTTCCTGACTGTTGAATATTATATTCTTGCTTTCACTCAAGTTTTTAAATTGAACTGATGTGATGATTAATCTTAATTGTGTCACATGATTGGGTTGGGAGATTCAGAGAGGACTGGTGCAGCACACTTCTGATTGTGTCCAGGTAGGTCATATAGGCATAGCTTAGGGCCTACATTTTGTCCCTTATCCTTTCTTTTTGGACATTGTTTCCTGATTGTCATGAACTAAGTAGTCTTGGTTCATCTTTTCATTTGCATCTTGTTTTGAACATTTTCCAACTCAAAGTCTTATCTTTCTCTTATTTATTCCTCCTCCTTAACGAATGTCATTTATTTTGTCCAATGAAATGTGTAAGACATCTACATCCTAAAGAAATCATTCCCTCTACCTAATTGCCTATTCAAGCTACAGTCAGTCTATATTCCTTCAATAGCAATCTCTATCCTTCTATTTATCTCCAAGTTTATACATCAAGTTTCTATCCTCAGAATTCAACTTAATATTCTAAGAAAAGAAGCAATAATACTTTGTGCTATGTGTAATAGGCATAGCATCTTTTCCATGACCCCTTTTCTTCAGGACATGTGAGAACTCTGAGAATTTAACTCTTTTGCCATTCTGTAGTTTGAAACTCTTCATTTCTTTAGATTGTATGAAAGCACTCACCTGTTTACTCTTGCAACCTCTTTAATTACTTTTTATGCTTTTGCTCTTTTATGGATTATTGTTTTAGGTTAATAGATTCTTGGGTTCTAGCTTTAGCATTCTTCAGTACCATCAATAGTAACTGAGGTCTCTATGTTCTACTCTGTTCTAATAGCTCCTCTATGGCTTATAAAATTACAGATACAGTTACAGATGCAGATATTACAGATAACCCACTGAAATTGGTAATTCTCATATTTTCATTTATGAAAGTGCATTCTAAAGTTTAGTGAGACAGATAACTTGCCCACAAAACAAATGAGTAGCAAAGCCGGTATTAGAATCTAGGTACACTGATTTCCTTGCCTGTTCAAAGCTTTAATGGATTCTTTTATCCACATCCCATGACAGGAATTATTGACTTTTTGTTTCTGATGCTAAAACATGTATCTCCCACCCTAATCTCATCTATTTGCAGATTTGGGTTTCTAAATCTGCTATCAATCTTGGGCCCTATCCGACTTTATTTACTCATCTTTGCCACACAAAACTCTGGCCAAATTGTGTTGGCAGCCTTAATTCATCATTCCATGCCTTCATCCTGCTTACTTTCTGCCCTACATTGCCCAAATTTGTGTATGAGGTCCAAAATATCAACATCTAAACTCTTCTTCATTTTTAAAAGTTCTTATTCAAACGCGGTTTCTAGTTTCCAGTTTTCCTTGCTTTCACATGCAAAATTAGTTTTTCCTACATCTGTATCCCACATGAATTCACAGAACATAGCTCTATTACAGTATTTAACATGTAGAAGTTTAGTTGGTTTTCTTGCCATAATATATATTTTTAGTGGTTATATGATGAAACATATTATTCTCTCATTGCTTTTCTGCAGGCAGTAGAGACAAGTATGTCCTCCACATAGTATGGCATTGGTAGCCATTTCTTGAAAGACCAAAGCTAATAAATATTTCATCAAAATTACATTAAAATGGTTATAACACTGCTATGTGCATTTTTTGCATTTCAAGTTGGTGCTGACAACAAACCCAAGCACAGAGCTGCTGTGACGTCTGAACTATGCCTTTCACTTACTCTGACATATTAGGAGCCATTTGACAGAGATAAGTACAAACATCACCTAAAGAAGGCAGACACTAAATAAGTGGCTGATATGAATAAATCATTAAATCAATAAATGCTTTCTCTTAAATCCTTTTCTTCCATCTCTGCAAATTTGATTTTATAAACCTGGCTCACAGAGCATTGTTTCCAGGAATTTGTCCAAAAATATGCATTTGCAAAAACTTTTTTCACTAAACTCTTGTAGGTCTATGTCTTTATCCCTCCCACAATCCATCTTTTTATGTATTGCATCTGATCACTTCTAATAGTCTGTAAGATGCTTGAGAAATGGCTTTCTTTCATAATCTTCTTTGGTTTTCCTCATGCTTAGCACAATTTTTCTCATAATATGCATAGAGTGAGAATAATATGTGGGAAATCATAAATGTTCCTTCTACATAATTAATTGCATGGTATATCTGAAAAGCTAAGCCTTATTAAGTCAAGCAACTAAATATCATCTGTTAATACTATACCCTACCCCATACATGGGTCTATGGGTGATACAGAAGAATAACACATGATTGTTTCTCTTGTAGCATTTACAAAGTAGTTGGAGAAAAAGACTTTTACAAATGAAACTGGAGAGCTGTATGTAATCAAATGAGTGATTTTTTTCCAATTACATCATCACCATTTATATGATGGAAGAAGATTCCTTCTTTAATTCTTAATTGTGTCCAATGATTCTGAACTTTAACAGCTGGAAGTGAACAGTTTGACTGACAATAGTCAGTGGAAACTCATGCCTGGGAATGAGTTCAAAGCACTATGATTATTACCAAGTTCAGTCCATGGAGGAAAAGCTCTCATCATGAAGACTATCTAGATGAGAGATGGAGATGAATCAATGCAATTGGAGATTCACACTGTGAAACTGGAAGCTATTTGGGGTGAGGTTTGATGCTGAGGTCACTATTGAATTTAATGGCTTTGTATTGCTAACAGTAACCACCAGGCAAGAGTTAGGAACAATTTGTCCCACTCCAGGAAGAGTGCCAATCTAAAGTGCTTATGTGTCTTGAATCCATTCAGTAACCTCCCCCCAGACTTCAATAACATTTAGCTCTTGACCCTGGCAGTTTTCCTAAGTGTACTTTGTTGAAATCAAAAATTCAGAAAGCACTTACACATGGACTTTTGCAATGCTAGTCAAATTATGTATCTGTTTTTTTAAAAAAAGAATTGTGTGACTATATAGCTATTCATTTAATTTAAAAGTTACATAGTTTTACTTAAAAAGTCTATGATGATCTTAAAGGTTAAAAACTCAAAAATGAGTTAAAATGTTTCATAAACAGCATTTTTCTAAAATCTGGGCAATATTAACTATTATTATTAATTTTATGGATATAGTTATTAGTAACAACTAATACTCCTCTTGAAAAGGAGGAACACATAATCTGCTTTGTGCTTGGCTCTTGATCCAGTCCCACCATGGAGACACAATCAATGCAGACCAGAAAATAGAATGAATACTGTTTCCCTGCTTCTATATAGTACTATGTTTAAATACAACCTAAAAACTGACTTATACCTATTAAAAGATCTTTAATGTTTAGTTGTCTTAAAATCCCAGGGGACTTAAGAAAGAATGGCTATGCTATTACTAACCATTAGATGCTTATGTTAAGTTTTTTCAAGCCCACTTCTATTTCAAGACACTTTATTGTCATGTTCTAGGAAGCTAACATAACGGTTTTGTTAAGGTAGGAGATTTGACTTTCACTTCTCATATTTTTTTTCTGAATAATGAGAAATGATACAGTGTGTGGATTGTGAGAATGTCCCCTAAAAGTGCATATAGTAGTCTGCATAACTACACTTCTCAACCTCACTTGACACTTGCAACACAGATTTAAGTTGTTGTAAGTCATTAAAACATGAAAATAGAAATGACTGTCTTAGTTGTGAGTTGTTAGTAGGATTACTATGAAATTACTGAAGTATTCTATGGCTATCTTTCTCAATCTTTTTTCTGATTAGTGTTGCAATACCATTACTAGTGACGTTGTAGTACATTTCATTTTTAACGCTATTCAGCAGATAATTTGCATCTTAAAATGCCATTTTATGGTATAAAATTTGAATATAATAAATGTCATTTGTTTCAAGCTTAATACAATGGTTATGGATTTTTTTCAAAATAGATGGTCACTTAAATTGCATTACAGAAATTTGATTTTCTTTATATTCTCTCAAGTCACTGATTAAATAGTACACTTAACATTCCATATGTTGGTTAATGAATTTTATGAAATATGGAGGGAATGTGCTTTTCTCCATTCTCTCATGAAGTGTAACAACAATAACAACAGAAAAACTGGACACTGCTATAAAACCAAATACAGAAATCTCAAGATCTGATACAGCTGAATAGGGGAAGAGTCATTTCTGAGAGACTCAGAGAATATTGACTAAAAGCACAGGTAGCTGGGAATAGGAGAGGGGTATACACCCTGATGCCAAAAAAATCAATTTGAAAGAATAGATTTGAAAGAATAGATCAAACAAAACATATACATAGAAGTCAAAAGCAGCCTAAGCAGGCAGGACTGGCCCACATGACCTTATCCCTTTGTCCATCATGGGAATAGCCAATTTGAGAAGTTCTCAAATAGCTGGTGGGATCAGAGGAGCACAGCTTAGACTCAGGGGTAGAGGAGCCCCTTCCTCCCATTGTCTCCCCTCCAAACACTGAGGAGCTTGCAGTAAAGTTTTCCCTGGCATACACGAGGGTGAGTGATCAGGGCAGAAAAGACTGCCTCCCCACCTGCCATATCTCAGACTCTAAGAGGATAAACAAGCTATTACTTCTTGTATTGAGAATCTTCAGTATTGGAGTCTAAGCACAACTGAGTCACTGCCAGGAGCCTGTAGTTTATCTCACACCAACCAGAACATTCATCCCTCACTTAGAGCTAACTTATCTAGCTTGTTAGCATAAAGGGTTAGTTTATCTATTTTTCCCAGTCCTCTTGAACCCTGTAATACACAACCCAGCATGCTGCATCCTCACTGGGCTTGCCAGTCTCTCCCCACATCTGTCCCAGTAGCATCTGTCTCTCTGGTGGGCACACTGAGATGACAGAATCTCTTCCTAGTGTCTTCAATTAGTTCTATGGACACCAGACTATACATTACATACCTAGCATTCACTCCCAACTAGCAATAATTCATGCCAGAAGCCTCAGATTCCAATGATCCACACCTTCTGGGCTGGCATGACAGGTTGGACACTTACTACAAATAGTGGTTTATAGCCAGAGCACCCATTGAGGTGAGAAATCTCCACATAAACATAGACTATAAAAAGGGGCAAAGAGGAGTGTGATTTATAAGATTAAAGAATGGACTATGGAAGAAAATGCACTTCTAGAAATGCATGACATGATACACCACATTTAAAACCAAAGAACTCCACAAAAAAAAAACCCAAACAAACCCCTTAGAATTAATAACCAACTTCAGCAATGTAGCAGGACACAAAGATCAACATATGAAAATCATTAGCATTTGTGAACATCAATAATGAATTTGATTAGAAGAAAACCATGAAAACAATACCATTCACCGTAACTGCAAGAAAAAATGAAATACCTAAGAATTAACCTAACCAAGGAAATGAAGGAACTATGCAAAGAAACTTACAGTATTTTGAAAAACAAGATTGGAGAAAACATCAGAAAATGGAAAAATGTTCACTTCTCTTGAATAGGCAGAACCAATATTGTCGAAATGGCCATAGTTCCAAAACTGTTACATAGATTCTATGCAGTTTCAATGAAAATACCAACAATGTACTTCAAAAAACTAGAGAAAACAATTCCAAAATGTATGCAGAACCACAAAGGACCAAGAATAAAAATAACAATTCTGGGGAAAAAGAGCAAAGCATGAGGCCTTACAATACCAGATTTTAAAATGCACTACAAAGCAACAGTGATAAAAATGGCATAGTACTGGTATAAAACCAGATACATGGATCAGTGCAGCAGAATAGAGGATTCAGAAACATTCCCAGATATATTCAGGTGTTCGGTCTTTGAAAATGGGCCAAAAACATATATTATAGGAAAGAGCCTATTCAACAAGTGCTGCTGGGAAAATTGGTTATCTGTTTGCAGAAGATTGAATCTGAACCGATATCTTTCACTATGTACTGAACTGAAATAAGAAGGGATCAAAAATCTAAACATTAAAACAGAAACATTAAATGTACTGGAAGACAAAATAGGTAAAACATTTAAAGTCATAGGTATAGGAAAACATTTTCTAAACAACCTCAATTGCACAAGAAATAACAGCAAGAATGAACAAATGGTATTATAGAAGGGTAAAAATCTTCCACACAGCAAAAGAATCAATTAGTAGATTGAACAGAAAACCTACAAAATGGGATAAAATTTTGTTAGATATTCCTCTGACAAAGAATAAATATGTACAATTCATGAAGAACTCAAAATATCCAACCACCTAATATTAAAGAAATGGACACACACTTTGCAGAGTAAGATGTACAAATGGTCAACAAATACATGAAAAAATTTTCAAAATTCCTGGCTATTGAAGAGATGCAAATTAAAACAATGCTAAGATTCCACTTTACTCCAGAAAGAATGGAAATAATTAAGAAACCAAGTAATAACAAATTCTGGTATGACTATGCTGAAAAAAGAATCCTCCTCCATTGTTGGCAGAAACATAAACTAGTCAACACTTGTGGAAATCAATATGAAGATTTCTCAAAGATTTAAAATTAGAAATCCCATATGACCCATCTATCCCCTTTGGGTGTACTGATCCGGCCCGCGGATCAGTCCGTGGGTCTCACCTGGAGGGGGAACGGGGATGGGGGGCAGAGCAAGAGGAAAGAGATTTGGAGACAAGTTGAGCAGTTCCAATCAAGTCTCGTTTATTGAGGAAGTGAACATGGTTTATATAGGGTGAGGGCAGGAAATTGTCGTCATCAGGCAGAGATGTTGTGGAGAGACCGGATAGGTCGCAGTCATGTCCGGCCAGGCAGAGAGGATCATGGGTAATGTAGGCAGACACACCAAATGCCCACAGGAGGGCAGGATGGGGCAGCAGCAGTGAGGCTATCACGCCGCTCCCTACATCTCCTCCCTTATCATTTTATAAAATCAGGAGTATGGCAGGCCTTGTGAAGATGGCGCCTGTTTTGGGACATGGACTACATATGTGAACCCGACCGAGCCTTACCCGTCATGGGCCTGCAGGACAGCAGTTGGTCCTGTGCCTGTCTTAGGTGGCTGGTGGTGTAGCACAAATGTCCAAGTTTCCCATCTCTGGCTGCCCATCTAGTACCTCAAGGCATCTGGGCCACATCATCAATATGGGCCATTTGTGGGAAATGTTTCCCAATAAGTTTGTTGATCTGTCATCTCCAGTTGATGATAATGTACCTGAATGGGCTTTGTCATAAATTTGTCAATTTTATCCTTAAGAAGCCTCATGATCCTCTGGAAGATGCAAGGGCCAACAGTTAGAAATAACAATAAGGCAGCTAGGGGTCCCAAAAGTGGGGCAATATAAGGGAAGAGCCCCCCCACATGGAGGAGAAGGGGCTAGTAGCCATTTGTTGCCAAAGTTGTCGGAGTCGATCTTCTAGTTCTTGGAGTTTTCCGCGCACAAGGCCGGACTGGTTGACATAAAAGCAGCACTTTTCTGTAAGGCAAGACAGATCCCTCCCTGTTCTGCTGTGAGTAGGTCTAGTCCTCATCTATTTTGTAGGATGACCTCTGCTAAGGAGTCCAGTTGATTTTGGAGAGTCTGTATAGTGAAGGATAAGGCTTGAACATCTTTAGACAGCTGGTTAGATAAGTCAGAATATTTGTCTAGGGCCATGGCAAGGCCAGCAGTCCCTGTGGCTACAGCGCCAGTGAGGCCCATTCCCACCAAGAGTGGGATTAGCATTACCCCTCTTTTTTGGTGGCCAGCAATATAATCGAATGTTGGCACTGCGATAGGTTGGTCAGCTGGGACAATATCTATGTTGGGAAGAGGGAAGCGGTCATGCATGTACCTGTCCAGTTGGATGGAAGGTAAGTATAGGCTCTATTATTACCACAGACAAAAACATGTCCTGTTGTGGGGGCACAGGGGGCCT
>PVJX010019852.1:22946-34308 GCA_004027295.1 Dolichotis patagonum
TATAAGGGCGGAATCATTTTGAAGAGAGCCCTGTAGGCAGGTAATGGATATGTTAGGTGTTATCAATGGCTGGACCAGAAATGATTGGGAAGGTCTACAGGTAAGATTATGTGGGTCATGAGAAAGGTCAATTGTTGAGTTGGAGGGGATGGCTAAGGGCATAGGAGTGCCTAAGGCCATACATAACCAGCAATCTTGCACTAAAGCAGGGTTAGTGAGATTAAGTACATGGTGAGTGGCTGAAAGGATATCATAAGTTTGTGGGTCTAAATCCATAGGGTGAATATAACGTGAAAGATCTTCTTTCTTTTTATGTGGTTTAATTGCAGCCTGACAGGCAGAATTTGCATTTTCATAAGCCAATTGTTTGATTAGATCAGGATTGTTCTCAGAGGAGCCAAAAAGATGCTCAGTTGCCTGTAGGAGGCGATCAACAAAGTCACAAAAAGGCTCTTGGCGAGGCCACGATGGGTGCCACTTGATCCAGCCCATGGATCAGTCCGTGGGTCTCACCTGGAGGGGGAACGGGGATGGGGGGCAGGGCAAGGGGAAAGAGAGATGGAGACAAGTTGAGCAGCTCCAATCAAGTCTCATTTATTGAGGAAGTGAACATGGTTTATATAGAGTGAGGGCAGGAAATTGTCGTCATCAGGCAGAGATGTTGTGGAGAGACCGGATAGGTCGCAGTCATGTCTGGCCAGGCAGAGAGGATCATGGATAATGTAGGCAGACACACCAAATGCCCACAGGAGGGCGGGATGGGGCAGCAGCAGTGAGGCTATCATGCCGCTCCCTACAGTGTACCTTCTGCAAAGATTTTAAGATATTACACTTAAGTGATACATTCAGGTCAGTGTGTATCTCAGCACAATTCATAGTAACTAAATCCAGGAAACACTCTTTATACCCAGCAAGTGACAATTGAATATGGAAATTATGGTATCTGGTATACAGAATAGAAAACTACTTGGCTATAAAGAATGACAAATTTGAGACATTTGCAAGAAAATTTATAGAGAGCCCTGTCCCATCCTCATTACAGTTCAGGAAGTTTCTATTTGTAATAGCACTGAAACACTACTGGCATTCTAGCAAGGTAATTCCAATCTACCACTTCCAGTGCAAACTTTGGTGAGAATAAAGACACTAAGACATATTTATAATTACAGGGAGCAAAGGGATCCTAAGTCTGGGCAGGATGAAGGTTCATTGGAATAAAGACCACAACCCAGGACCCAAGGTAGGTTTTATTAATCCTCCAAGTGGGGAGTGGCTTGGGGACACTGCCAGGGACAGTGGTGGGAAATAGAGGAGTTCTGAGCTGGGCTATGTAGGAGGCCATAATATCCTGCTCAAACATGTTTTTTGAGAGTTACTGAGCAGGGAAAACAGTGACTTGCCTTGCTTCAAAGATTGCACATCAGCTCCTCAGCCAGCTCAATTTACATGGCTTAAAGCCAAAGAAGGGACAAAGAAATGGCTTACACAGCTCTGTACATACCAATACATGGAAATAGGATCAAGTTTATCTAAAATGGGGATAATTGTTTTTCTTTAAAGGAGAGTCATCCAGGTGGTTCCCCACATAATTAATGCACCTAGAAAATATAATTTTGAGTGAAATAAATCAAGCACACAGACTTAAATGTTGTATTATATTTTTCATATGAGTAAGATAGAGTACAAGCTAAGACAAAAATCAAGAAAATATAGAATGAGACAAGGGATGGATCTCTTAAATTGAGAAAGGGTCCAGAGGAACAAGAGTGAGGAATGAGTAGAGTGATGGGGAAATATGTAGAGTGAGGTTGTACCAGGAACAAAGTCCTAATAATCTCAATGAACACAGACATCATAGATCCTAAACATGACCTAAATTGAACAATATCAACAAAACTGAAAAGTTAAGAAACAGACCTAGAGCAGGAGAGTATGGAGGTTAAAAAAAAAAGAACAAGCTCTGTTATGTACACATTCCAGCTTTCCAAGATGATTATAAAGTCCATGTAATATAAACATGTACTAATAAAATAAAATTTGAAAACTAATACTATAAAGAATAAGGAACATTAGCTAGTGATGTTACGATATCAAGACTGATGTGATAGTGAACTCTCTGTTTTTGCTTTTATTGTTTTGTGATCCACATAACTTGAACAAGACAGCAGAAATGCCATGATTCCAAAGACAAAAGTTAGAACAAGAGCCTGCACACATTGCCTAAGAACTAAGAAAATGATATACACAATTTTAGACTATAGCCTCTCTATGGCAGTAAAACACCATAGAGAAATCTGTGATGTCCCACATACCCACTTTGGCAAAGTCAGAATGGGAAAATACCATTCCACATTCACACAGCTGTATAGAATCACTCTAACTAACCTATGCTTTTAGGGTTGTATCAACAAATCCCTGAGGCCAGTGGCTGAAGGCTTGAGCTGCCTGGGACTGTTGCTGCTGGGCCTGCCTTTCCTCCAGGAACATCACAACCTTGGACTAAGGTGGACTAGTGTGCTGGCTCGATGAGAAGCTCAGGAACCTCTCACCCAAACAAAAAACCTCATCAGGCTCCAGTCAGTGTGGTGAGTTTGCCCCCTAAAATAGAGGTCTACAGTGGATAAATAGGAGCAGAAGTGAAACTCCCTCCAACTGTAAGACCTTGGCTAACCTGCCAAGAGAGTGGGTAACCCCCTCCCACACACAGAGAACATCAGACAGGTTGAGGAGTGTGCCAATAACACCCCCCCAACTTAGAGGAAATTAAAAGAACTTATGAGACCTTCAGTGACACAGTAGGGCCTCAGCTGAAACAAACACTAAACACCAGGGAGACCTGGTGAGCTGCAACAATCTGAAGATATAACAACAGCAGGAACTAAGAGTTGCCGTACATCAATACTTCTGGGAAAGTTAGCACAGAAAGAATATAGGACTCACCCAACAGGCATGGTAGGAGGAATTCAGGAGATGGGATCTCCTCTTCATTGTGGTACTCAGCAACTTGACAAACATCAACCACACAGTAGGACCCTGAAACACACACCACAGAAAGTTGTGACCATTGGAATAGAAACACCAGAAATTTACCCAAATGGTGAAAATGACTAAACAAAAAGGCAAAATGGAATCCCAAACATCTAGTTAATCAGGGGCAAGTGCAGGCAATAATGAAACAGAGGATGCAAAAATCCATACACCAGAAAACTCTAAAAAGAAAAAAATGAAGTAAAAAAACAAATCCATCAGGCTACCAAGGAACTCAAATTAGAAATAATGTCTTATGTAGAGACAAAGGTAACAACCTTAGTAAATGAGTTTCTCAACATAGCTAGAGAAGAAATAGATAAGAAAATACAGGAGCATGGGAAATTGATTGAAACTTTGAATGAACAATGTAGAAAACAAGCAGAATCCACCAAACAAATTCAAAGAGATATGCAAGAAACAAAAAATTGTATTGAAATCCTGCAAAGCCATTCAAATGAAGCTGAGGAAAGAATTTCAGACCTTGAGGACAGGATCACAGATAGCAATCTTGAAAGGGTAGAATTGATAAAAACAACAAAGCAGCATGAAATGATAATCCAGCAGCTTCAAGATGATGCCAGGAGAAACAATGTTAGGTTAATAGGCATCAGTGAGGAGGCAGGAGACATTGCAAAGGATATAGCTAAGCTGTTCACAGAAGTAATGGCAAAAAATTTCCCAAACATGGGAGAAAAATCTGATATACAAATAAGTGAAGCATATAGAATGACAAACAGTCATAACCAACATAAACATACACCCAGACATATAATAATTAAGATCTCAGATATACAGCATAAAAACAGAATACTAAAAGCTATTAGAGAAAAGACACAGCTCACCTATCAAAGAAAGCCTATTAGACTCATGGCAGGCTTCTCAGCACAAACCTTCAGATTAAGACTAGCTTGGAGTGAAGTATTTCAATCCCTAAAAGAAAACAAATTTCAAGCTAGACTAATGTACTCAGCAAAACTGTCTTTCAAATTTAATAGAGAATCAAGATACTTCCATGACAAAGAACAACTGAAAAAATTCACACCCACCAAACCAACCTTAGAAAGAGTGCTAAAGGACATCCTAGATAAAGATAAAAATGACCACAATCTCCAGAACAAGAACAGAGAGAAATCACCAGGCTGGACAAGAAAGTAAACAGGGAGAAAAGCAGGAAACTAACAATAGTAACACAACATGCCAAAGTCAAGCCAGTACATATCAGTAATATCCATAAATGTAAATGGGCCCAATTCACCTATCAAAAGAAACAGGTTGATGGAGTGGATCAAGAAACAGGATCCCACAATATGACATATAAAACAAATGCATCTGACTTAAAAAGAAACTCATGGATTAAAAGTAAAATAATGGAAAACAGTATTCCATGCAACAGGAACCCAGAAAAATCAGGGGTAACTATTCTATTTGCAGACAATGTGAACTTTAAACCTAAAATGATTAACAGAGACAAAAAAGGTTATTACATACTCATAAGTGGAAAAATTCAAGAGAAAGAATGAACAGTTATGAATATATATGCACCAAACACAGGAGCACCCAACTATATAACACAGATACTGAAGGACATGAAAAACCAAATACACAAGAACACAATTATTACAGGGCAACTTAACAGCCTATTGTCACAAAGAGATAGAACAACTAGACAAAAAATCAGCAAAGAAATAATAGAATGGAATCATACCTGTGAGTAATTGTACTTAGTAGATGTTTACAGAGTGTTCCATCCAACCACATCAGAATACCCATTCTTCTCAGCTGTGCATGGAACATTCTCCAAAATAGACCATATATCATCCCATAAAACATTCTTAAGTAAATACGAAGGTATTGAAATTATCCCATGCATACTGTCTGACCATAGCGCACTGAAATTGGAAACTGATGGCAAAAGAAATTTCAAAACCTGCATGCAAACATGGAAATTAAATAACAACATTTTGAACAACCAGTGGGCTACAGATGAAATTAAAGAAGAAATAAAACAATACTTACAATTCAATGAAAATGTGGAAAAAACATATTGTAATCTGTGGGATGCAATGAAAGCAGTCTTAAGAGGAAAATATACAGCAATAAACTGTCATATCAAGAAAACAGAATGAGCACCAATAAACAACCTAATGCTTCATCTCAAGGTTCTAGAAAAAGAAGAGCAAGTTAAACCCAAATCTCATAGAAGAGAGGAAATAGTAAAGATTAGAGCAGAAATCAATGCAATCGAAACTAAAAAAAAACAATACAAAGAATTAATGATTCAAAAAGCTGTTTTTTTGAGAGAATAAACAAAATTGAAAAACTTCTAGCTATCCTCATAAAGAAAAAAAAAGAAAAAACCCAAAAATAAGGACTGAAAAGGGGGACATTCCTACAGATGCCATGGAAATTCAAAAGATCATGAATACCTACTTCAAAAATCTCTACTCACATTGAGTGGAAAACAGAGGACATGGACAGATTTCTAGAAACATATGAACTACCAAAACTCAACCAAGAAGATATAGAAATTTTGAATAACTCAATACCAGCTATTGAAATTGAAAACATAATAAAAAAAACTTACCAAAAAGAAAACCCAGGTCCTGAAGGATTCACACTTGAATTCTACAAGAAATTTAGAGAAGACTTGATGCCAATACTCCTTAAACTCTTCAATGAAATTGGAAAGAAAGCAATCCTCCCTGAATCATTCTTGGAGGCAAGTGTTACTCTGATACCAAAACCAGAGAAAGACACAAACAAAATGGAGAACTATAGGCCAGTCTCACTAATGAACATAGACACAAAGATTCTCAATAAAATACTGGCAAATAGAATGCAGCAAATCATCAAGAAGTTTATACATCATGACCAAGTGGGGATCATTCCAGGAATGCAGGAATGTTTAACATATGCAAATCAATAAATGTAATACACCACATCAACAGAGCCAAAAACAAAAACCACATCTCAATAGATGCAGGAAAAGCTTTCAATAAAGTCCAACACATGTTCATGATAAAAACCCTTCAGAAACTAGGAAGACAAGGTGTCTACCTCAACCTTATAGGGGCCACCTGTGACAAACCAACAGCCAATATTATACTAAATGAATAAAAACTAAAAGCTTTCACTTTAAAATCAGGAACAAGATAAGGATGTCCACTATCACCACTCCTTTTCAATACAGTTCTGGAAACACTAGTCAGGGCAATCAGACAAAAGAAAGAAATAAAAGGAATAAAGATAGGAGAGGAAGACGTTAAATTATCACTATTTTCAGATGACATGATACTCTACATAGAAGACCCAAAAAACTCCATTAAAAGACTACTAGAGGTTATAAACAAATTTAGCAGTGTAGCTGGATACAAAGGCAATGCTCAAAAAGGAATAGCGTTCCTGTACACAAACAAGAACTCACCAAGAGAGAAATTATGGAAATATCGCCCTTCATAATAACATGTAAAAAAATGAAATCCTTAAGAATCACCCTAACTAAGGATGTGAAAGACCTATATGCTGAAAATTATACTATTTCATAAAAGGAGATTGAAGAAGACATTAGAAAATGGAAGGATATTCTTTGCTCTTGGCTAGGAAGAACCAACATTGTGAAAATGGCCATACTCCCAAAACTGTTATATGTATCTAATGAAATCCCAATCAAAATACCATTGACATACCTCACAGATCTAGAGAAAACACTCCTAAAATTCATTTGTAACCAGAAGAAACCTCGAATAGCACAGGCAATTCTGGGCAAAAAGGCAAGACAGGAGGCATTTCAATTTCTGACTTGAAACTGTACTACAAAGCCCCAGTGATAAGATCAGCATGGTACTGGCAAAGACATAGACCTGAGGATCAATGGAACAGATTAGAAGATGCAAATATAAGTACAAAGACACTCAACCACCTGATATTTGACAAAGAGGCTAAACATGTTCACTGGAAGAAGGATAACCTCATTAATAAATGGTGTTGGAAAAATTGGCTCTCCACATGAAAAAGACTGAAACTAGATCCATGCTTATCACCATGCACAAAACTAAAGTCTTAGTGGGTCAAAGACCAAAATATTAAAACAGAAACACTAAATCTACTGGGAGATAAGGTAGGTAGAAGTCTTGGAAACAGGGGTAGGCAGAGAATTCATGAACAAAATGCAAACTGCACGGAAAATACTTCAGAGAATCAACAACTGGGATATCATATTATTGAAAAGTTTCTGCACTTCAAAAGTAATAACCAACAGAGTGAAAAGAAAACCCACAGAATGGGAAAGAATTTTAGCCAGCAACCCCTCAGACAAAGGACTTATATCAAGAACATATAAAGAACTGAAAAACATCAAGCCCCCAAAACTCAAAGACCCTCTCCAATAATAGGCATTTGAGATGAACACACATTTTGCAGGTGAAGATATACAAATGGCAAATAAATACTTGAAATTTTCACCATCACTTGTCATTCAAGAAATGCAAATTAAAACAACATTGAGATTTCATCTCACTCTGGAAAGAATAGCTGCCATCAAGAAATCAACTGATAACAAATGTCGGCGAGGCTGCGGAGAAAAAGGAACACTGTTTGTCGGAGTGCAGACTGGTGCAACCACTATGGAAATCAATATGGAGAATTCTCAGAAGACTAGGATTGGAAGCTCCATTCAACCCGGCTATTCCCCTCCTAGGTATTTTCCCAGAAGAACTGAAAAGTTCATATCACAGTGATATATGTGCACCCTATTTCATAGCAGCACAACTTGTAATGGCTAAACCTAGAAACAACCAAGATGCCCATCAACTGCAGAGTGGATGAAAAAGATGTGGTATTTTTATACAATGGAATATTACTCAGCAATGAAAAAGGATGATATTGAGGCCTTCATAGGGAAATGGAGACAACTTGAAACTGTCCTCATTAGTGAAATAAATAAGAATCATATTTATAAATATCACATTGTATCTCTAGCATAAAAAGTAATAAGAACTGTAGGAGTAACAAACCCAAAATGTGTAATTGCTACTGTAAAAAAGGAAAAGAAAGTGCTCTAAAGGATATAACTGCATGTGTGTTTAAGTGTGTAAGATAGATGACCATATTACTGTTTTGTTAGATCACTGAGCAGAACTGTTAACAGTCTCACTGTTTGAATGTCTACTTTGTATGCTTTAATTTTATAACTTGAACAACTATTTCCAAGATGACAGTATGTAACTTATCAATAGTGATTTCTTAGTGGGGTTTTTTTGTTCTTTTCTTTTTTTCCTTTGGAATTCTATATTGTTACAACCCTTTTTTCTGTTTTGTTTGTTTTTTTTATTTTTAAATAAAATTTTTTTAAAAAGTTAAATTCAAAAGACAGCCCACCAGTATATATTATAGGCAAACAAAAAGACATCAAGAAGAGAGAATCAGAGACAGAGACAGAGAATCAGAGTCAGAGAAGTAGAAATTGACAGAAAGAGAGAAAGGATACCCTAATCATAAGAGAAAAGCAGTTTGAACAAAGCCAACACAACTTCTCTTCAAAAACCACAGGGACAGAGAAAATTAGCACAGGCTTCAATTCCAAAATAAACATCCCACAACTGTGAATCTTCAACTTCAAATCCAGAGAAAATGTGATGGAAAACAAACTCATCAAGACTAGAAATATCATAAATAAATGACTGAGCAAACTTCTCCAAACAGAATGGAAATGATACAAAGAAGACATCTCAGTCCCAGATGGAAGGACCTAACAGTCTTGCATTCATGGACCAGTGTCTTGGAAGACCTGGGACTTCGCTGCTGATGATGAGCCTATCTGAAAGTGCCCTGTTTATGGAATTGAAGTCGAGAAGACCTAGAGTTCGCTGCTGCGATTGCTGGCATTCCATCAACCTGGTGGGAATGTGAACTGGTCGCGATAGAGCTGGGATCCTGATGCTGCCAGTGCATCAGAACGGCCACTGGGGCTTCTGTCTGCAGCCAAAGCTAGAAGGTCACTCTCACTCTCTGCTGGACTTCACCTTCCCCAGTTCTCTGGTCAGACAGAACAGTCTGTTCTTGCACATTTTTCTTTAAATCTGTACAGTCAATCCTGGCTTGCAGACCACTTCAGGCATTTGTCAGGACGTTTTAATAACAGAAGAAGAAAAGAAAATCTTCAGATCTCTGGTCAGCCCTCTTCCTTCTTCACAGCTTTCAGTCTTTTAATCAAGGTCTGTTGATTTAGTTATATTTATTGTTAAAGAGCTGGGAAAATGAATTGATAACATCTTGTTTTGTAAACAAAACTTTACTGTTTTGCATTGACTTTTTTCAGCTTTATGTGTAGTTTTCACACATAAAGATTATAAAGATTTTATTTCAAGGAATCATCTTGACTTCTCACATTCTGTTTGGGTCCCCTCTCTGAGCTCTCACTGGACACTATCGTTGATTAAAGAATTCATCATCTGGCATGGTACCTAGACAAGTACATATAACTCTGTGACTATAATTCCATGATGGAAAGACTTACTTCAGCTTCAATGTGTAAACTCCAAATGATGGGAATGGAACAAGTGTTATTCAAAAAATATAAATGATCAAATCACTGAAAGAATGAATGTATGGAAAACAGTTGTACTCAAGTATAAGTTCTAGGAGACTAGAGACTATTTCTCACTTATGCTTTATTGTTTTCTACCACAATAACTGAGGAATTCATTTTTACCCCATAATTTGTCAATAGATACTTCCGGCAGCACATGGCTAGCATAATGTGATCATTTATTAAGTGGATTCTTTCCAGCATCAATCGTTAATACACATTTGCAAAAAATAAACACATGCAATATTATACAACAACAAGATATTACTGTTGCTAGATGTTTAAGTACTTATGCATATTGTGGAATTTACGTATTGTAATTATGTCACAGTTGGATAGCAACAAAAGCCTTCCACCACTCTGAATGATGGAAAATACTATATGTTGATATTGGGTACAAGTTTTAGCATCCCTTGAGACCAAAATCTAAGCTGCAGATTTCAGAGATCTATTAACACTATTTAACATATGGTTTACTATTGTTATTGTCCATGTGACTTAATAAAAAATGACTGGTAAAATTTGTGGTAATCCAAACCATTAAATTGACAACATAACATAATGTTGACAATATAAATTGTTTACCATTACTTCATTTCTGCAAAATGCTTATACAAATGTTTTGCAAGTAATGCGCTATAACATCATCCTCCATTTGTTTTTGAGTATAAATTGGTGATGATGTTATGAAAAATGTCCCATCCCTAGGTGCTTGACTTTATACATGTTTCATGTTGTTCTGTGTAATTTGTAATTTAAATCTTGCTTTGCAGCTAAGATACCTGAAGTTTTCTCAGCCTGAAAGCTCTCAACTTTTTAATTTAAAAAATTTACTTGATTTTTACAGGAAAATTCCTGAAAAATTTTTGGCTTGACAACAAGCAAGAAAATCTGTTGCAGAGCCAGGGGGTTAGATCAGTGGCATAAGCACTTGCCTGACAAGCATGAGGTTGTGAGCTTGATCCCCAGTACAAAAAAAAATGTTATAAAAATATATGAATACATTTATTAAATGTTGGTGAAACATGACTTAGGAAATATCTACTTAGGCTTCATAACTATTTTACTTCATGCCTAGGACAAAGATTTTTCTTCTCCCACTTTCTCCTCTGCATCCTTCCAACCCTACCCACCTGTTGCCTCAGTTGTTGCTATTGGTGAGCTACTACAAACTAAATACTCTCCTTAGTAAGTGAAATTAACAGGTTAATATCAATGCCAAAAAGTACAGTTTGTCAATACCTAGATCTCAGAAAGGTTCATGATACTTCCCACCTTTCAGCATGAAAACTCCAACTATTAGTGATTGTCTGACTTTGCTGAAATATTCTATGCCTAGTGCCAAATGTGATCATTTCTATTAGTCAAGTTATTCCAAAAAGACTTTGTGGAAGATGTTTCTTTGCATAATGCAGTTACTCCAGTATTACCTGACATGGAGTAGATAGTCCAATCATAAAAGTTGTACCTTGTGTCTCTTTGGGACCCAAAACTCTCGGACCTGTAGAGTGGCCTGGGCTGTTTGGATCAAAAGTCTGCACAGACCTGAATCTCGGCGCAACTCTTTGGGGCTGGTAGGCCCGCCCTTCATCTGCAAGGAACTGCCTGGAGATGGGCATCTGTGCCAGGTCTGTTTGGGCCCCTAGCCCCGCCCCTCACCCCCAGGAAGTCTCCCAGAAAGCAGCATCTCAGGCTGTCTCCTTGGGACCTGAAACTCTCGGACGCATAGAGTGGCCTGGGCTGTTT
>PVJX010019853.1:0-34251 GCA_004027295.1 Dolichotis patagonum
CATGTAAGGTTAAAAAAAAGTTTAAATAAAATTTTCTAAATCTTGGACTGCCTGCATCATTACTTTATTATAAAGAATAGAACTCAGAAAGAGCCAAATAGAAACGATATCTCAAGAGAAAGAATTGGGAAAGAGGAAAACAGCTTCCTTGCCTTCTGGAGGCCATACCCATTTCAGTATTTCAATACATTTATAACGAATTCTCCAAATTCTTCCAAGGTTTAAGTACAGCTGGCAGTTCACAAGCATGATTAATAAAATCATTGGCCAGTAGTGATCAATTCAAGCTCTGCCTCTCATCTCCCCAAAGGTTGGGAATAGGGCTACACATTGCAACCTTCCTTTCAAGCCTTGGATTCCCTGTTATAAGCTCCATCCAGAGTCTCGCCATGAGTCCCCAACACATTAGCTGTCTTATTAACATAGAAAACACATCCTTATGGAAATTCCAAGGTTTTGAGAAAAATGTGACAGGAACTGGATACAAAAGACCAAATATTTATTTTTTTGTTACTGAAACTGCATAGGAGAGATGTTTTAAGATCCCCTAACCAACTTCCAGACCTCCATTCTCCCAGCTCATTCATGCACTCTAATGCTTATTATAACACCTGTAAAAGAAAAAAAGAAGTGTACTATATACCTGAAGAAATACAAAATAGTAGACTTTAATCCTCTTTTTATTCTATGAAAGAACAAATGGACAAAAAAGCATATAGATGATTTAAGGGGTAAGATTTAAAAGTGAGACGTAATAGAAACATTTTGCCCCATGTAGCCTGATAGCCAAGAGCAAACACTTTCCAGATGATTTGCAGAACAATACTGAACTATGACCAGTAGGAAAGCATCAACATATTCTCAAACATAGTAATAATGCAAACAGGATTATTAAAACACAGAAGGTAAAACTAGAAACAATACAAAATCCAGAAAATCAATTTATTCTACCACCTATAAATTAAATAATAGCACAACATTATACAAAAGCGCATCACTGTGATAAAACAATTCCCAGTTTAACAAGTGAAAGATAAGTACAAGTAAATACAGAATATCTAAAAAATGATAATGATGATGACCACAGATGATATTTAAATGGAAACGATATTGACAAAGTAATGCTCAACAATTAATCAAAACACTTTTTCATTCATTAGACTTGAAAAGATCTTGAAGATTAATAAAACAGTTGTTTTACTGTAAGTATTGAGAAAAAGTCACTCTGAATTGCTGAAGGGAATGGACATTTATATAATTCTCTAGAGGACAATTTGGCACCGTCTATAAAAATGGTAAGGGTTCATAAATTTTGACTCAGTAATCATAATTCTAGAAATATTTTATATATGTACACAAAAGTTTGCATAATGTTAGGTATGCAAAGTTATTTACTGCAACATTAATTTTAATAGCCTTGATTAGTCATGATCCACCTATTAGTGAAAGATGTGCTTTAAAAAATTATGCCACACCCAGACAATTTACTATCATGCATGTGAAAAAAAATGAAGTTTTTCATGCATTAATCTGAAACGACCACCAAGACATGTCATTCAGTGAAGCAAAAGCAAGTGCAGAAGAGTTCCTTTGTGTGCCAATGAATATGGTTAAAACGAGCCGGTCACCTACACGTGCTTTTTGCATGAAGAATGTTTCCGAAAGGCAGAGTGCTCTAGAAATCGGAGACCTGGTTTTCTAGAGAATAGGGAACTCAGGAGACTTTTAACTACATAGTTTTTGCAAAGTCTGACCATATACAAAATGCATGTATTCATTACCAAAATAAAAGAAAAGAGCAACTCCATTACTAACAAAGCTATCAGTGTACCCACGGTCTTTCCAGCAAGAGAGCACTGCAGGGCCCCGCATGTCGGGCCCATGGCGTTGTGCACAGCCTGTGAAACCTCTAGAACTGATTTCAACCAGCAGATCCCACCCACAACACTCTCTGCCTGGATCCTGTGGAGTCAGGCTGGGGACAAAGCAAAATTGTACCAAGTCACTGAGCTTCGCCATCAATGCAACTACTCATCATTCGATAAATAATTCTGATGTTTTTAAAGTTCCTAAATCTAACCCATCACTCATAACTCTGTTCAGTTCTACACAAACACACACGAGGAAGTTCTACATCACACCGGTCACATTCTCCAGGTCTCCACGTCTCGTGTGGGTGCTCAAGTCCATCTGCGGCCTTACACACCTCAGCATCACCTGCCATGTGGAGCCTGCATCTGTCTACACGGAATGATCGGCTGGGATCAAGCGTTCCTTGCTTCCTTGGGTCCCTATGTGCTCCTGCTGTTTCCTGCATGTGAATCCTCACATTCACTCCCACCTTGCCCGTTCTTGCATGTTGCTATTCCCTCAAACACTGCAGGCCAGATCATATTATCTGTCAAGCCTTCCCTTAAATTTTGTATCTCATAACTCTCCTTCTACCTGAAAATCACTTTCCCATGTTTTCTAATATATTTCATATGTAAGATTTAATATATGATTTACATAATATTTAATATATAACATTTATAATTCTTCATTAGGGCTGACAGATCTTTTTGGGTCAAGGAGAAAATTTTATTAAAATTCTCCATAGTGATTAATGACTTTTCTTATTTAAAGTATAAAATTAAAAAATCAATGGTATGAGGGAATAAATGAATACATAGCTGTACCAACATATATATACTCTCTTCATCTAAGGATGATGAGATGATGACGATGGTAAAATTATAGTTTTTTAAAAAACTAAATGGAATGTCAAGCAGCACTCTCTTTTCACTTTTTAAGTTGAAAGTGGAATGAAGGCTGTGTGTTAGTCTGTTTTCTACCGATATAAGAAAATGTCTGAAACTGAGTATTTTGTGAAGTGGTCTATTGAGCTCAGACTCTTAAAACCAGGTGCTCATCTTCTTGGCTTCTGACATGGTTGACAGCATCCCAGTGAAGGGAGCACGTATGAAAGAGATGAAACGGCCAACTGAGAAGCCGGGGATCCAGGAGCCAAAACAACCTATTCTTTAACAGCAACTCATTCCTGCAGGGACCAACCAGAGTTCCTTTAGAACCCCACGACCTCCTTCTGAAGGGCATACACGCAGGGAATGCATCCCTTCTAACAGGCCCCACCTCACACAGATGCCATGGCCTTTCAACGGCCCCACCCTGCACACAAAACTCCCGAAACACCAAGCCGAGGGGGACTCATCCAGACTGTACTCAAATCACAGCACTAGGCATTTATTCCCTAGTGGGTTTTTTGCAAATATAAAAGCAATCAAAGTCCTGTAATATCAAGTCATCCATTTTTAGCATGAACTTGCTCCCATGTACCATGCACTGGTCCAGAACTGGAGTGAATCAAATTACAGGTAGGATTCGCTCCTGGGAGAAGGAGCTGTGAATCTGTGGGAAGGACCAGAGCAGAGCTGGTGAAGCTTGTTTGCGCTTTCTATGATATAAACACCCCACTGCAGCAAGCATGCCCTAGGTTCACCACCAGTGGACTACACAAATACAAAGGGACAAACAAGCACACACGATGCTGGTACGCGAGGTAAAGAATTTAAAATGTAGTACAGAAATCACAGGTGCTCTTCTAGCAGAGACTCATTTGCACAAAAATCAGAGTAATATTTTTCTTTCTTATTCTAATATCTACCACAATTACATGGAATGCCAACCAATAAGAGCCAGAGACAAATCCCTTAAACATCAATCTTTGTGAACCATGTGGCTAAGAAAAGCAACTTGAAGTTGTAATGAGTTGAAAGTAATTGAGAAGAACAAGATGACATGGAGACTAAATGCAAAACTAATAGTATCAGTTCTCATTCAAACAGTAACAACTGCCAGGAATTATCTGCTTTACAAAGGCCCTGTCTGCCTTTCAAAGAGTTAAGTCAGGATCAACAAGGCTGTGTGATTTACATGTTAACAGTCTGAAATCTGTCTAATGGTGATGTTCTCAAAAGGTCTGAGAAAATCAAATATAATTAGGCCTGGAAAGTGCAAAGGATGTTAAAATGCAGAGGTCATTAGCTGTCTTGACAAAGAAGGAAAAAATCCTTTAATAAAATGAGGGCAAGTGAGACAGAATACAACACATTTAAATCATATTTCTAAGAAAGGGAGGTCACTGAATACTGCATAGACAATTAAAAATAAACTATCAGTGTGTCCAGGACTTCTGAGTCTGGAACGAACACATGTTCTCATGTTAAATAGGGAATTCAGGGAGTAGAGATTAAAAAAAAAAAAATCTTTGTGATACACTGACCATTTATGGACAAAGGCAATTTGTATCAAAATAATACAAAAGGTAAAATTTGTTATAGTAGATGTTTTGTAATAATAAATGAGGTTTCATGATGCTTTGGCATTTCCTTAAAATTTAAAAAAAAGTGAAAATTATCAACATTGACCATTTGATCAAAAAGTTGAGCTATTGGCTGGGTGTGGTGGTGCATGCCTGTAATCTCAGCACTCCTGAGGCTGAGGCAGGAGAATCCCTGTGAGTTCAAGGTCAGCCTGGGCTACACAGTGAGTTCAGGGCCAGCATGAACTGCATAGTGAAATCTTGTCTCAAAAAGTTCCCCCCCAAAAAATAATGTCTGCCTAGTTGAGAAATAAGGTAGTTTATACCTGGAGGAAAACAAAACATGTATTATAAATTTTATATGTAATGTATACATATATTTATGATGTCTGAATCTGTAATATACTATGTGCCTATTATTAAGACTGAATTTAGTAAATTATTAAATTATATATAATACTATATCTGTATATATCTTCAGATAATCAGTCATTTCTTTTGTGTGGAGAAAAACAGCCCAAAATACTGTAGAGCTAAAATTTCCTTGTGGTTGCAAGGTAGCAGGCACTGTCCCTAGGTGCCCTCCCTGACTCAGCATACCTACCACACAACATCCTCGTGAGGTAGGGAATGTTTATTTTATCTCATTTTATTTATTTATCTCTTTTTGAGGCAGTGTCTCTCTATGCAGCTCAGGCTGGCCTTGAGCTCACTTTGTAGCCCAGGCTGGCTCCTGCCTCAGCCTCCCGAGTGCTGGTATTACAGGCATATGCCCACAAACCCAGCTATAAATCTAGATTCACAGACATGTATTCCGAAGCTCAGGCAAGCTAAATAATTATCCCAGACCAGCTCCCTGAAGGTGTGAGAGGAGGGTCTGGGGGACAGAGGGAGAGACAGGCCTTCCCAAGAGGAGCAGTTGCCTGTGCTGTGCGGGATGTGGGGTGTGGTCCTCATTTGAATGAATGAGGGGGAATAGAAAAGACAGAGGCAGTTGGCTTTCCCATTACCTCCCAGACTGCTTCTGCGGGTGCCTTCTGTGCCATCCTTCCTCTGCAGCAAGGGCAACCCAAGCTCCTGGAAGACTGGGCACATTGCTGCAGAGCAGGCCCCAAAGCCAGCCAGCGGCAGAGTTGAGATGAGGACGCTGACCACTTACCCTGTGACCCTGTGGTCCTTCCATCTGTAGAGTCTGCCGAAGCCCAGGATCTAATTATCCCCTCAGGGTGATTTGCATTTCTTTATTGTGTTACTCAGCAATTTTACTTGGTAGTTTCTTCATTTATTACATACAGTGTTTTTTTCCCCCCTTCAAAAAGTGACCCTAGGGACTTGGATTAGTTCCTGTGCTTTTAATATTTTCAAAAAAGAACTCAGAGGTCACATTTTTTCCCTGTACAGGATGTGTTTCGCTCCCTTGACATCTGATTCTGGTGTAAGGGGTGGTAGAAGGGATCTGCAAGCTTGGTTTAGGAGGAGTCTATGCTGTTTCTGTCATTAACATGTTAACAGGTCCTAGACTTGGAGGCACTCTCTCTGGTGCCAAGAATGGTGAGTCAGGGACACGGTGTCTGACAGCTCCTTCTTAGTGGGGGAGACAAGTCAGGCAGAAGGAAGCTAGGGTCGCTGTGCACTGGAACTACAGATCCAAATTAGAAAGCACATGTCCAGGCGGCAGCAAAAAGATCACAAGTTGGAGCCCAGCCCAGACAACTTAATGATTTCCGGAGACCTTGTCTCAAAGTATAAATAAATAAATAAATAAATAAATAAATAAATAAATAAATAAGACTGGGAAAGTATTCTTTCAGAGTTCAACTCTCAACTGCACAGAAAGACTACAAATCTAACAAAATCAACCCTTCCTATTTGGAAACTGGCTTGAAAGAAATGATCAATGTGGAGTGGGCATTTGGGTACTGTGTGCTGTTAGTATCGACTTCCTGTTTCTGCTCCAGTCCAAGTCTTAGGTGTGCGGGCACAGTCTCCAGACGTTCCGGTGCACGTGTTTATTCATGGCTCCAGTGAGTTAACAGCTGAACTAAATCACCTCTCAAACTAAATGTAAGGATCTATTCTATAAGCAGAGAAGAGAATTCTATTTAGATTTGCTATTTAGCACCCACTCCTGGGCCACGCCTTGCCTTAAACTGAGGGCACACTCATAGGGGTCATAGGTAAATCCCTGAGGCACTTCAAACATGCCCTGTCTTGTCTGACTGCCCCATCCCTTGTCTGTCACTGCCCAGTTGATCTTGGTCCTTTCTTGCTGTGGTCCTCCAGGTTGACCTGCCAGGATTCAGTCTGTCCGTCCACCTCCTTGAAGGGCAGCACTAGGAGAGCAGTGCAGGGCTGATTATTTCATGGATTAGGGTCCTAAGGCCAGGCAGCCTGGGTCTGAGTTTGAAGCTCATTTCTTCTACTTAGGACATTGTCCTTTGGTATCTATAGAGGTTTGGTTGCAAGACCCTCCATGGACACCTGAATCTGTGGGTGCTCAATATAATAGAAATTCTCAACATTTGGATAAAGCCTATGCACAGTTTCCCCTACATTCCAAATCATCTCTAAATTACTTATGTACTTTTTACAATTCTATCATTATGTGAATAACTATTATTGTTTAGGGAATGATGACCAAAAAGGAAAGACTATACATGTTAAGTATTCGATCTTTTGTAGCTATCTCCAACCTGCACCTGGCTAACACCACGGATACAGAATCTACAGCTAGATAAGGTTGAACTGTTGTGCACATTTGGGAAAGTTGCTTTATTCTGCCTGGGCTTCTAAAGCCAAAAACGCACTGCTATACTGTGTGTACTATGCATATGTACCATACTTACATAAGGACTGAGTAAGTTTACACAGGAAAGCAGTGAAAACCCTCAGTGTCTTGCAGTAGGGGCTCAAACGACTTAGCTATGATTTTTCACTATCATGAACAGGATTATTATTATGACTCATCTCAGAATTGTCTTAACTCTCTCACTCCTGTCATCTAGATGAGACCAAGTTGTGTGGGCTCTGCTACTTTCTAATTAAATTGAAATTGGATTTAAGATACCACACACAGAGGCTGTGGAAGTGTTGGGACACACTGCCCTGGACTATCACTGTCTTGCACCATGTGTTGAATGACAGACGCACAGGGGTACCGTGCCCATCAGTAGGCATTGTGACAGATGCCATCCTGCACACTTGACAGACTCGGAAGCCTGGCACCCCAGCTCAGCACTGCATGCAGAGCAGGCCTCGTAGAGTAGAAGAAGTTGGACTAATGCTGGGAGCGCTGTCTGGGCACAGTCAGCACCTGGAGGGGAGCAGTTTCCAGGTGCAGGGAGAGGGTAGGTGAAGCTGTGGACCTGAGGGGTGTAGAGGAACAATGGGTCCACTGACAGAATCAGAGCTCACAGCAAAGAGGGGAGGGCATGGGTGATCAGTCTGGTGAGATCAGTAGATCTTGCATCGCAGAGGAGCCACTGTGCATAGACAATAAGGGCTAAAAACTAGTAGATTTTATTGTGACCTTTGTTATTCACAAGGCAACTAGTTTAGTGTCCTCAGGATGGTAACAGATGCTGCTTAGGCCCTCCTACTTGTGAGATCTCTCTGGCTAGAGCTTTCAACCTTTATACTTCTCTTTGACGTTTCATCAAGGAATCAAGTCAGTTTGTCTTAGTCATTATGAAAGCTGCCATCTTACCAGTTTTCCCCCAGCTGTAGTCTATCTAGGACATAAATAACACTGTAAAGCATAAGCTCAGGTTGGACTGCCTAGAGATAAATCCCACATATAGCACTCATGGGTTCTGACCCTGGACAAAGTTTTCTCTGTGCCTTAGTTTGTGCGTCTATGAAATGGAGACAATCATGGTGCATGACTTTGTATGGTTGCTTTGAAGATCAACTGACTTGATACATGAAATATAATAAGGAAGTGCTAGCACATATTGAGTACTCAGCAAATTATTTTGCTGTAAGTGCCCTACATTGTTCCTATCTTTCTACTCCCAGTAAGGTTATGTGCTCCAGAAGATGTCCCCACGGCCCCTTAGTGAGAACACAGGAATTCTGGCAAAGGACCACGTCATGTCATTCGCTGCAAGGTGATGCCTGCTAAGTGCTTCCAGAACCAACCAGACTATGCAGGTTCTGCTAGTGCCTGGATGTGTGTCAGGAAAGAAGGTCCTGACTTTCCTGGGAGGCTGGGGCACGTGGGAAGGGGGCGGTGTCTCCATCTGTATTTACATAACACGCATGCTGTTTTACTTTCTTCATTTACTTGGGTACTTTATGGTGAGAAGGATTCCTGACTTAAGCAGTACTTATTGGTGTCACCAAAGGATACAGACATTGAGAGTAAACGGTACAGCAGTTAGAAAACAGTATCTTCAAGGTGGAAAAGTACTTAGGATTCGGCAGTATACAGGACTTTAAAACATGGACTTTAAAAAACTGTCTGTGTCATAATGCCGACCAGACCTTTCATTAATTTTGTGTTCACTCTCTTGAAGGGAAATTCATCTAAATGTTCCATGAAAAAGAAAAAGGTGAGATCATTTTCCTAAAAAGGAAGTTAAGAGATTTGGATGGGGCGAAACCTATGGATGCTTCAGAAGCTCTAAAAGAACATGCAGATTTAGGTTGCTATTATTAGAGACAGGCCATATTTGGTGGCAGAGAAATAAAGAGACAGTCCCATCTGACAAATAATGTGGATAAGAAGGAGATGGCTTATTTCAGGCACAGAGAGAAAAACAACTTGTCTATTACTAGTAAATACAGCTTACCACAGAGTTTGCTCAAGTGAACATGGTATTTCTGCTACTTGACAAATGTAGAACCTAATTGGGGGACGAGCATGTGAGGGCCACACAAAAGAATTTGTGTCTGGTGATAGGAAAATGCTTAGAAATGTCCCTCTAGACCCCCAAGGAAAGGACCCTGTGTGGTAAAAAAAGATGTTGATCAAATTAGCAAGAAGAAACTTTTATTTGTATAATACTTTCTCATGTGTGCTTGACTTTTATCCAAATAAAGTTGCCTTTAATTCTTTCAACAGGGCCTCTACATGATTCTCCAAATGACTTTAATGAGCAAATATAAAATTGGAAAAATACAAGGAAAATTGGATAATTACTGATGTAAGCACAGACAGAAATTAAATACAGCGACTGCTGAAATATGCTCAGAGCAAGGATGCTGCTTTTGCTTGTTATATGACAGAATAAGAGAAAATGAAGTGTAAGCACTTAAAGTATATGTATGAGTTACTTTCCTCATTGTTGAGAGAAAATATCTGACTTGAAAAGTTAAAGGAAAAAAGGTTTATTGTAGCTGACAGTTTTTTGAGATTTCAGTTCACAGTTAGCTGGCTCAAAGTAAGGTGGCACGGCAGAGGCCATCACAGAAAGGAGACAGTTCATGGTGGGCAGGAGGCAGCAAAGCAGTTCAGTAGCAAAGAAGCAGCAGCAGCGACCAGGGAAGCCCTTTCTGTCCCTTATACTCTAGCCAAGCCACAGCTCTTAGGACACGTAGCACTGGCATCCGGAATGGGCCTTCCCATCCATACCCAGAACAACACCAAACCAATCAATGACTAATTTAGCCGTCATACAGCCTTAACCCCAGCATCACATCCTCAAGATCCTATGACTGCACGAGGCCTTGGGGAAGCATCTAGACACAAGCCATACAGCATGTCAAGGATAATACAAAAGTAGCATAATGCTCATTTTGTTGTTATCTGTTGCTGTTGATGACTGAACTCAAAACCTTGTGGATGTGACATGATGCACAAGATCTGCCACTGAGTGGTACCTCCATCACTTCAAAATAACTTTTGAGGTTGCAAAGAGGTGCAGAGATCTCAGGGAGTATTTCAAAGGGTCTCAGGAACTAGAGTTGGAGAGCACCGTGTAGGCAGATGAACTCAGTTTCAACTGCAGCTCACTATTTGGGCAAATTACTACTTTCCTATCTAATCTTCAACCTTGTCTGGAATACAGGGATAATGTTGTTTGTCTTATAAGATTGTTTCAAAGATTAAATGAAACAAAGAAGGACTGTTTCCCACAATGTCTGCCACCCAAAGTTAATTCTATCAATGTTGGCTGACACAAAAGCCAAAATAAAAGTGAGACATACTCATTTATATCCCATGGAGAAGCCGAGTCTCCATGGAATATACTAATATACTACCTGTACTGTCTGGTGAATACCAGGGCAGTGAGATGGATCTCCAGTCATTCACTGAAACAGCCAGATGAAAACTTTAGCAATTGCTATGCAGCCTCTCCATGGAAGGATTCTACGGGAGCATGAGGAAGGCAGTGTCCACCTTGGTTTGTGCTTCCTGTGCCTCCCAAGGTACCTGGTACTGCTCCCTATCCTCGCTGTCACCCTTGGCATCATGTCTTAGCACATCCAATGTCAAACTTGAGGGGTCAGTACCAGAGCTAGTGCCCATCTCACCCCAACATTGGCCCCTGCACGGAGTGTCTATGGCACTGTGCGTGCCTTTACCATCTCATCTTCAATGTTCCTCCAAGTGTTAGGGCTCTGTGGCCATTTACAAAAAGAGTGACCACTTCTCAAGATATCTGGTCACCATATGATAGAAGTACTTTTCAATATATCAGCAAAAACAAACAGGAGCCATTCAGCCTACTTATTAAGAAGACTGTCAGAATTCGAGAACTCTGTGAAGTTTCCAGACTGGGTTATGGCCACATCACCTGCTCAGAGATCCTTACACAGTACCTGCTTGACATCGTATCGATGGTCTTGACCAACATTATTATTCCTATCCTTAGATGAGGAAAATAGGGCCCAGATTGATCAATGAAATTGCCTCAAAAAGCACAGAACTTTGGAAAATGACAGAGCAGAAATTAAATGGATGCAGCCCTAACTTCAAGATCCTTGCTCTTCCAGCTCTGTGAAATTCTGATTGCTGGAAAGTCGTAGTTATTTCTGGTGACCATTTTTGCCCTTCACTGTGAAGAAGCAACAATTCACGTCAGCACAGTTAGTGCATCCCTTCTAATAACTCACCAGTCTGCTTTGATTCATTGTGCTGAAGCACTTCCGATTCATTAGGCATTCCTTCTCTTTACCCAGTGTTTCAAAACTCATTATTCAACATTCATCTACCCCAAACTGTATTTGTCATCCATTAGCTCTCCATTAGCCTGAGGTGCCCAAATAAGCAAACTCGCTTCCATCAGAATGCACTGTTTCACTGTTTGTTGTTTCCCATAGCTAAGTAGCATCTGCACATTTTCAAGCTTTTTTTTTCCCCAAACTTGGTTTCAAACACTGAGGTTGTAACATCTGTAATTCAAATCATGCAAGATAATACTGTGTTTAATAAGCATCTTTATTTTTATTTTCACCTCCACCAAACTGGCTTGTACATCTAGTAAGTGCTATTATTACTATTGTCTATTTTCCAAAATGCTTTCCTTATCTTATATCCCAATATGGAGACTAGAGAGATAGTGAAAATAAGGAGTTAAGAGTAGAGATCTGCAATATGACTTTAGCTTAACAATGTCAAATGTGCTCCTATTTTAATGTGATTATGGATGCATATCCTTCCTTTTAAAGAAAAAAAAAGGTCCCATGAACTCGTATACTGACTTCAACCATCTGCTGGCCAATCATTATCATGCAGGCATTTACTGCTCATAGACAGACTCAGTAAGTCAGGGCTGAGCAGCTTATGCTTCGGCAATCATCCCTCTTTCAAAAGCAGGTAAAAACCATATAAACAGCCGTCAAAATAGGTACTGTGTATTGACGAATGATCACATACTGCTCTCTTCCAGAAGCTTCTATATAGCAACTATTTCTGATCACAAACTTTTGGTCAGCTATCCTTATTTCCTGCTTCACAGATAAGAATAATGAGTAACACCAAGGCCGCGGCAGTTGCCAAATTCACACGGCAACAGTGTTCTAGAGTAAGATTTAGCTGAGCCTTGTGTGACTCCTTAGGCCATAACAGGTAGTAACCTTATTTTACAACAGTTAAGGTTTTTTAAAATAGAAAAAATGAACAGCATGAAGAAAATGTTGTAGAATCTATCCTTTTCTGCAGAGTAGATTTGGTGTTAATGACAAAAAGCCTCCTATCCCTAATCCTGTTGCTATTGGTTAACAAGAATAGTGTTGCAAAGATTAGGCCTTTCATTCTTAACTGGATATGTTATATTGCAAATATTCCAGGAAAATGTAAAAAAGGCTGCTGGAAAATTACAACCAGATGTTCAATGGGGAAAAGGAAAAAAACTATTCAAAGAAGTGCATGTTGTAATAAATAATAACCAAAAGTAAATCTCTATTACTTCACTATTCTGATAAGGTGGATAATTAGATGTAAAGGCTTGAAAATACTCCAATGAATAGTGTTGTTTGTAATTTAACGAGGATCACTAACTCTTATCTGTTTTCCTATTTTATTTCCAACACCTTCAGTGTGCTCAGTAAATTCTCAGATGTGCACTGCACTACCTGGGGTTTAACTTTTAGAGAAAGCCAGAGGACACCCTGGAGTAAAGAGCCAAGTAAGGTCCGTGTCCCTAGGAAGAGCACATGGAGTAAAAAGACACTGAATTCTTGAATATTAATAACACAAGTAAGGACAGTGGATCACAGGGTCTGCATCCACCTCAGCTGGAAAAACAGAACAAGTAAGGAGTGGGCCAAACTGTTCCTTCAGGAAGAAGCAAGTTGGGAGGGAGGAGGCGGCTGTGGAATGGGAAATGGGAGACAGAGAGAAGAAGTCAGAGGTTCCCTGCTGAGCGTGACTGACGCAGCCAATCTAGACTGGCTGTGATCTCATCTGCCAGCAAGACGAGGACCCAACACACCTGTCTGCTATAATTTGGATTTTACACGTCTTTCAAAGATCCAAGGGTCTCATTCTGCAAGCAGTACCACTAAGAGACAGTGGAACATCTAAGACAAGAGGCCCAGTGAGAGGTCTTTAGGGCTGGGGGCATGGGTGCTTTCAGATGGCTTGGGTGACCCTAGATCCCAGTGCCCCCATCTATTTCTGGCCAAAAAGTGAATGGCTTTGCGCCACAATGTGTTCCTGCTCTGGTGTGCCATTCTGCGTTGACATACACGCAGTGTAGTCACTGATTAGGGACTGGGACCTCCAAAACTCTGAGTCAACGTATATCTTCCCTTTGTGTAAGTTAATTATCTTAGGTATTTGTTATAGCAACAGACAGCTGAATAACACCCCCCTGTACATAAGAACTTCAGTAATTTCTGTTCTCAAACTTTGGAATATTTGTCAGCTAATGTAGAGAGACAACATGGCCAGTTACCATGGAGTGGGGGTGGGGGGAAGGAGGCCAGAGTGCAGCCTATAAAACCTAAAATACATCCTTTCTGCACATTTATAAAGTTTGCCAAGTGTTGGACTAGTTCACAGCTATAGTCACTTCAAACTCTTAGTTTCCTCTCCATTCCATAATTCTCATTTTAGTAAGCCACTGCTCCCAAAGAACCCCTTAAACTTCTTATTTGTAGCTCCATGTAGTGATCTGACTTTGTTAAACAGTTCAGAAAAATATTGTGGGGTTTGGGTTCAAACAAGAAAAGGAAAGAGTGCCCAGAAAGCACAATTCGATCCCGAGAGTAGATGTGCTGTCCTGGCAAGATTCGGGACACTGTCCAGATTGACGTGGAAGGGGTGGCACAGAAGCCAAGGGCAGGCCACACACAAGCAGGGGCTCCCCAGCCCCAGAAACTTCAGGCAGCTCACATTTGACCTACTTTGGTTTTTTAGTCAAGCCAGTTGACTTAGCAGAACCCATGTGCAGAATCACAGCATGGACAGTCCTGAACTGTACTTAATGTGCAATTGTCCGCACCGATATTGTTGTCTCACTGCGTGGAGAGTGGACACTCAGATTCCCTCCCAGGACAGAGGCTCTGCATGTTGTCTCCCTTAAGGTCCCTGAAATCCTTGTGGAGTCCTGATACTCCCACTTTCATTATGGCAAAACTGAAATTCAGAGCGGTAAGAAAACATTTCCAGACTCACAACTGAGCACACGGTGAGGTCACCAGGGCAGGCCTTTCCACCATACTATGAGCCAGGTCTTAGCAAGAACCCGTCCTTAACCACTGAGGGTTTACCCCAACCATCACTCAGTCAGTGAGGTTGTTGGTTTACATGCTATCCTCAGCGTCACTGGGACAGCTGTCCTTTCAGCCAGTCAAATCTTACACTGAGTACCCCTGACCAAACTGACATTTTTGTATTTTCTGCTGTTTTATCTTATAAAAATTAACACAAAATACGATTTGTGGTCATCCTGTATTTAAACAGCACAAGCATTCCTCTTCTTCCTTTATATTCAATGGTGCCTCACCCCAATCTGGGAAGTCATCCCTTGGGGTATCAATTCCACCTTTTCTGTGGCCTTCAGTTCAGAGCCTCCATAAGGAGCTCCAGTCACAAGCTGTTGGTTTGTGCTGAAAGATCTTAAATCCGATTGATTCTGCCTCTCACCAGGCCAAGCACACACTGCTCTCCTCACGAATTCCCCCTCCTGCAGGAAGCGCCGGCTTCCGGTCACATCTCCCGGGGGTGCATCCTGTCTGTTCTTCCTTGTTTGGAGGGTCCTTTGGGTTTCTTGGCAGACCCCGTATTTTCTCTTTTCCGTACATCCAAACTCTTCACATCTCTGATCTTTATACTTTCCCCAGGTAGACTAATTCTCTTCCACTTCATATTCATCTTTATTCTTTTAATTA
This sequence comes from Dolichotis patagonum, assembly GCA_004027295.1. Lineage (NCBI taxonomy): Eukaryota > Metazoa > Chordata > Mammalia > Rodentia > Caviidae > Dolichotis > Dolichotis patagonum. The sequence continues at coordinate 15,104 of PVJX010019853.1, forward strand.
CTGAAACACATATTTATTAAACTCATACAGGTTACTTAGCTCACTGGGTTTGGTATGTTTCACAGAGCACAGACTCTGTTGCAAACACTGCTGAATCTCCCTTCTTTCAGTTTCTGTGGAGCACTAAGAAGGCTATCAGCCTTTTACAATCTCAGATTTCTCCAGCATATAAATGGGGGCTGATACTATTCAAGAGATTCTTTTTTTCTGAAGCATAAGGTATAAAAATGTCTTACATAATGGCCAATACTTAACAATCAGTGTCTATATTCTTGTTTTATTTTTTGTGCTGCCACTATCATTGTTTAAAATATCCTGTAGAAGCCAGGGCTCTGTTGTCAAGGGCTGGTGTTGTTTCTTATTATTTCTTCTGTTAAAATGGTGTATGTCAAGTACAAGGTAAATGTCATATAATAGAGAGCCATTCATTTTGATGCTTTAGTTACATTAGCATTAAGGATTTTGTTGCACAATTAGAAACTAACTAAAAACTATTTGGTATTGATTGATTACAGCATCGCAGATAATGGATTAAAATCAATGGTTTTTACCATCAACCACAGGTAATGAATAAAATTCCATGGAAAAGTGTACATACAGATAGTGCCTTTCAAGTTTTAATTTTTTTGTTCAAAGAAAACAAATACCCTCATCTAAAATGAATAGATTTTATTGAGAAATTTCAGAGTAAAATTAAAGCATGTTGACACTGATAATTTGGTATTTCTTAATCATCCTGAATTCTTTTTCATGTAGGCTGTATGTTTTTCTTAATTAGAGAATTATTCAATCAGGAAATTCATTCGCATAAATATGAGATTGTATTTTTCCTCACTATGCTTTCTTTGTCTCATCCATGCATTCATTCAATACTGTTTCCTGAGATATGACCATCATGAGTGAAACCGGTGCTAGGCAGGCAAGGATGAAGGATTTAGTGCTTTCTCTCAATGACTCATCTACTCTCAGAAGGGAGGACTGACTGGGGAAACCATAGTGGTGGGACCTAGGGACACAACAGCAGATTTCTCCAGTTAGCCCTGTAAATGCTTTATGCCCAGAGTCTGGGACTGCAAGGACAATTATGCTTGAGTTAGGAAGATCAGGATGGTGATATGACAGGTGCACCCCTGCATCTACTGCCCCTGAAATCACTGCCATTCCTTAAGAGATATGCTCACCGAAGCTGCGTCTGACTCCCCAATAAGCAGTTTAACTCATTCCTCTTTCATGGTAGAAGGAAGTACAGCAACTAATGAAAAACTCTGGACCGGAAACTCATATTTTGAACCCAAATCATTACCTTTTTGAGTTTCCAATAAGCTGCTGTTTTTTCATTATTATTATTTATTTCTGTAGCCTCCCTTTCTCTTGTGTTTCAGGCCACACGTTAATTGGGTGGTGCCACCCACACCCAGCGTGAATCTATTCAGCCAAATCCAGAACTATGCGAATTCAATTAGTGCACTAATTTAGTACACACACCTTTAATCTTAGTATTGTATTTCTTAGATCCAGCCGGCTCTGAAAAGCCCACCGATGAGCACAGAAGGCTTTGGGGGGGGGACATCTGGATACAAGCTTTAACAGAGATCCCATTTCTATCCATGCAAAAATTGAGTGGAAAAACTGGGGCCTGCAGTGGGGCACCCGGGTGTTGTCAGAGCTCGAGTGCAGCCAGCACTGACACGCGGGCAGGAGAGAGTCCCCCTCCCAGGGATTCGCCCAGCTCAGGCCAGAAGCCAGGCTTGGCCCAGGAATAATAAGGAATCTTGCAGTTGAAGACTAAGGAACTTGGATCGTTTTTTTACATCTATATAATGGTTCTGAGTTGGTTCTCTTCCTGTGACTACTAGAGCATGTTAAAAAGTAATCATAAAAGCAAATTATAACAAGACATAAGGAAAATCCAGACTTGCATAATATGATAGGAATTTATTCAAGTTTAACTTCAAGATCACTCATTATACCAATAAGAGAGTAAATAGAAGGAAAAAGTTATAGAGGCTGCATCCAGATGGGACATATTAGAATTATCTGACAGAAGATTAAAAGAAGCTGTGATAAAAAATGATTCAGTGACCAATGATGAACTTGAAGGAAAAATTAGAAAGCAACAGCAAGAAACTATACTGTATCAGTAAATAAATATTATAAGATACAAAGAAATACCAAAAAATAATACAGAAAAATATAAATAAAATCATAAATAAAATAAAATTTCAGTGGACAAACCTGAGAACTGAGGAAGAATCTAGTGGAAATCATCAGAAAACTTCAAGGTAGAAGAGTAAAACTTATCCAATTTGAAAAAATAGAAAACAGACTGACAAAATAAACAGTGCCTCAGTGATCTACAGTCAACAGCCAAAGATTTAAAGTTTGTGCCATTAGAGCTCAGGGAGAAAAAGGAAAAAAGGAAAGGAAAATGTGGGCTTAGATTCCCCTTAATAATGGTAAAAATTTAATTGGATAGAAGACATAAAACTACAGTTTTAAAAAGTTGAGTAATCTCAGATGAAATACTCAAAAGTTATCCATAGCAAGACATATCATAATCAAACTCCTGAAAAGAAGGCAAAGAAAACATCTTGAAAGCATTCAAGGAAAACTGAAACCTTACTCATAAAGAGAAACTGTAAAATAATGGACTTGCAGAAAGTTTCTTATGAGAATTTTCAGAGACCTAAAAGAACTGGCCAGGTACTTTCAATGCCCTGAAGAAAGCTACTATTAACCCAAATCCTCCTTTACTCATAGAAATAACTCTAAAGAATAAAGATCAAATAAAAACAATTCCAGGTGAAGGAAAAAACAAACATAAAAACAACAACAAAACCTTTTCATCAATAGACAGATGCTCAAATAATGACTGAATTGTGTAATCTGGACAGAAAGAAATGATACAAGAATAACGCTTGGAATGGGAAGAAGGAAGGAAGCCAGAGAAAGCTAAAATACAAGGTTTTCATCTCCTCTTCGGTTCTCTACACCGTGTTTGACAATGGAAGCCAAAATCATAACACTGTCCAATGTGTTTCTAAATGTACACAAATAAAATACTTAAAACACTTATACTGCAAAATAAGGAAGCTAAAGACACAAAAGGAAGTGAGTTTCCTACACTCAAGCTGGTAAAATGACACAAGCAGACTGTGAAAACTGCTTGCATAAAATGTAATACATAGAAACTATAAGCTATATAAAGTGATACACTAAAAAGTACTGTAGATGAATCGAAATGCAATTCTAAATAAATATTCAAGTAATTCACAAGAAAAGAAAAATGCAATGAAGTAACAAATGCAGATAACAGAAAAAATGAACTGAAAAACAGAAAGAAAACTCAAAAAAGACTACTGAATGATAAGTTAGTTCTATAACAATAACAATATTGCCATAAAATGTAAATGACCTGAATACACCAATTAAAGGACAGGAATTATTGGTGAATACTACAAACCATGACTCAACTATATGAATTTATTTACAAAACTTATTACAAATGTAACAAAATAGGCCATTTGAAAGAGTCAGGGAAAGTTTAGATTCTGGAAGCATTAATCGAATGAAAAATGGTGATTGTGTTAATATCAAACACATTAGCTGTCAAGCAGAAGAAAATTACAAGAATAGAAAGGATGTCTGTTATATAACGATAAAAAGGTCAATACTGCAAAGTGTATAAACCAGACAGTAAGCCTGTAAAGTAAATAAAGCTATGGAATGAATACATACAGAACTGAAAGGAAAATAGACAAATCTACGATTATGGTTGGGGTCATGAACATTATTTTCTGCAAACTTGATAGAACTAGAGAGATTATTTTCAAGTTTACAGAAGAACTCAGTGACCCCATTCACCAACAGCGAAGTTCCCACTGAATACCTGTCAACAGACCAAATGCCGGCTGCACTGTAGAAGAAAGCTCAGCAGATTTTAAACAATTTAAAACAAGTAGTGTGTGTTTTCTGATCACAGTGGAATAACATTCACTGTCAATATGAGAAAGGGGGAAATCTCCACATATTTGAAAACTAAGCTGCACACTTTTAGCGAATCTATTGGGTCAAAGAGAAAGTCTCTAAGGCAATGAGTTGAACTGTATGGAAATGAAACAGCAACACATGAAACTTCACAGTGTGCATTGAACACAATGCTAACACTGAAAGGTGTAGACCTAGCTATACGCTGCAGAAAAGTTAATTCAGTGATCTAAGGCTGAACATCAGGAACTTAGAAAAGGAGAGCAAAGAACTGAAGAAAGGAAGAAAAGTACAGAATCAATTAAGTTGGAAAAAAATCAATAAAGAGCAAAATGAGGTAAAGAGCCAATTCTTGTAAAAAAAAAAATTGGCAAAACTCTTAACGAAACTGACCGGACAAATACTAAAGAATTATTATTTGGCAAGAAACAAAAATATCGGTACAGACATCGAAAGAACAAGAGAATAATACAAGCTAATGTTTCTCATAAATATGAAACTTTGATGAGTTAATTCCTTAAAATACACAAACTAGCACAACTCAACTAACATGAAATGTATTATTTTGATAGTTCTATAAATATTAAGGAACTTGAATTCGTAATTTTACTGCCCACCAATATATAGACACTCATATTTTCACTGGAGAAGTCTACCAAATAGGAATTAATACTAAATTTAAACATGACATTTTAGAAAAGTATACACAGGGATATTTTACAATTAATTTATGAAGAAAACTCTCAGAAAGCTAAAAATAGAGGAGAATTAGAGTTTCTATAGAATACCAGGGAGTATTTTACTTACTGGTGAAATATTGAATGCTTTCCCACTAAAATAAGGAAGCAAATATGTCTGTTCTTATCACTTTTATTGCTTAAAGTTTTTGTCAGAATAATAAAGCAAGAATCTACAGAAAAAGGTTCCCAGAACCAAGTTTAACAAGAATGCTATTTATATTTGTATACACTCAGAGTGGAAAACATACAGACAGTAACATTTTAAAATTTATACAGAAAGGCAAGTGAATCAGAATAGCAAAAAAAAATTTTGCAAAGGAGAGGAGAGAAAGAGGGATGGAGGAAGGAAACGAAAGAGGAAAGAAAAAAATTGACAGGAGAGCAAAAGAAACAGAGTTAGAGATTGAATGGAGGGAAGGAAAAGAACGGAAAAGGAAGGAGAAGGAAAGAGAGAAAGAAGGACTGAAAGGGTGGAATCAGTCTACCAGATTTCAGGACAATTTAAGCTACAATAACAAACACTGTATGATATTGGTGGAGAGGCAGACACAAATCAGTGAAATAAGAAAGGAACTCAGAAAGAGACCCAAACAAACACACCCACTGTTTCTTCACAAAAGCTTAAAAGCAATTCAATGGAAGAAAAATAGCTTTTTAAAACTATTAAACTTTTAAAGGCAAACCAGGGCATAAAATCTTTGGCATCTACAACTAGACAAAGAGTGCTTAATCTATAAAAATAAATTGGACTTCATCCAAATTACAAAGTTTTATTCCACAAAAGACTCTCTTCATGAGATTGAAAAATTCTGAAAACATATTCAAATTATATATACAAGAAAGGCTAGTGCACAGCATATATAAGTAACTCTTACACCTCCATGGTAAGTACACACTCAATTATAATAGGGAAAATATATAAAAACAAATTCATCAGAAAGGACATTCAGATGGCAAATAAGCACGTGAGGGATATCACTGCACAGCTCTCAGAACGGCTGACATGAAGAGCAGTGACACCACGGGAAGTTCTCCGGGATGCTGGAGGAATCAGACTGCTCACACACTGCCAGTGGGAATGTAAAATAGTACAGACATCTGGAATACAGTTTGGCAAGTTCTTCAAAAAGGTATTCAAGCCACTACCATATGGCCTAGCAATTGTACTCTCGATACTTCAGAGAAATAAAACATTATGTTCACAGGAAAACCTAGATACAAATCTATGTCAATTTAATTTGTCATAGCAACAGATTGGAAACAACTATATTCCCCTGTGCCAGGTGAATGGGTAAACAAACTGTGGTACATTCATGCCATGGGAAACTACTCATTAATAAAAAGGAATGAATGAAATAAAAAGGAATGAATGAAAAAAGCTGCCACATGCGGCTCCATGGTATGCGACAAAAGCCAATCAGAAACATAACATATTGAGCTGTTCTGCTTCCACAATATTCCAAATCTGATAGAAATGACAGGATGGACAGTTTAGTAGTTGCCAGGTGTTATGCAGGGTGGAGATCAGGGGGAAACTGACTGAAAAATGCCAATACATTTTGTGGTGATGAAGAATTTCTTTTGTTGCCGTATTAATGTCATTTTCCTGGGTGTGATGTCATACAGCAGTTTTGTAAGATGATGTCATCAGAAGACTCTGGCGAGGAGCACACAGAACCTCTCTGTATTATTTTTTACCACTGCATGTGAATCTACAATTACCTCAAAATTGCAAACCTAATTAAAACAGGGAACCTGCAAAACACTTGCCTTACGCTAGTCCTCTTGGAAGGAATATGTGATATTTTGCTTTTTTTCTTCATATAAAACAAAGTGTCTCCTAGCCAAGAAGCACAAGAGAAAGATCGGAGCAGGACAAAAATTTCCTGTGCCATCACTGACTCATTCACACTTTGCAGGAGACAATACCTTAAAGCTGTGGCTCAGCAGAGGAAGCGGCCGTGTGATGCTTTTATTTTCAGGAGGCAAGTAAGACATTAACAGCTTTGAAAAACTCCCACTTCCTAGAAGCTACTTTTACAAACCAGAGAGCATCTTAAAGAAGGCTGCCAGGATGGAACAATCAGGAAGTCATTTCACGTAGGAAGCGGTTAAGGAAGTTTTGGAGATTCAGCCTAGAGAAGAGAAATGTTAGAGGTGCACGAATCCGATGGCTGTTAGATGAGACAAACAGGAGGCTTGGTTCCTCTTACTCATAACAAACGTTGCCCAAGGGCGGTCTTAATAGATGATTTCAGGGGACATAAGAACTAGCATATTTCTAATTGCTATTTTGTCACTTAAATGTGTATTAGAAAAAATAAAACTAGTACATCCAGTAATACAAAAATTTTACTTGTAGTCAAGTATACACACTTTTTCACATTTACTATTAAGAAATAACCGATTTTTCAAAACATATTTTTTTAAAATAGAAAGGTACAAGTGGATAGGGGTATGGATGATCCGTAACTATTAACCATTTTGGAGATTGTTTATAAAAGTGCCTCTGGAATTTTACTAGAGATAAATGACTAATTATCATGAGAATTCTTCAATTAGATCTAATAAAATGTGCCAAGGGTGCCTAAAAAAAGAGTTCCTATCATGACTGAGACTCTGGGAATATTTTCCTAGTTCCCTTACCGGTATTTCAGAATTTTAGTACTTGCGATGTTTTGAGTTTTAAAAAAACGTGGTGGAAATCTACTAATTGTATAATTGCTGCAGTTGTACTAAAAATAATTATAACGGCATATTTCAAGCCAAAAAAGCAGTCACCAAATTCTTGTCCAACTATTCTCAAATTTGCTTATACTAGATCCACTGTCACTTTCTAAAAGTATTTCTTACAGAATGAATTTGGAGCACTGTCAGTGTGTATTATGTAATAGGTCCAATAATACTGAAAATACGTTCAATGTTCCCTATGTCAATTTGCATGCACTCCATTTTGGAGTGACTACCCTAAAGTGCACGAAGAGAACACCCCACACTGCCACAGTGATTGGAGTCACAGATGCCACCACCAAATCCGGGTTGCAGCGTTATTTCGGAGCTACCATAGGTGATAAATGTGTCTTAGCTCTTGGTCATTTGAGCTTCATTTGCTGAGACTGCAAGGCTATTTGCAGCATAAGACCAGATTATACAGTTCATTTATCCTCCAGAATACTGTACATAATGTGCATTTTTTAATAAAATTAGTTTACTAACAAAAGCAATTTACCTTAATTTTCCTAAGACATTCATACTGATAAATACTCTGTTTATGGAACTAAAACATTGATTATTGAGGGGTAGTTGGAAAATAATACAGAGAAACGCACAGGAAATTTTCATTCAATCTCTGTCATATGTCTTTCCAAAATAGTGATTTTTCTCCTCCTTTGCTCCATATTGTACAGAAAATACATGAAAATTTTGTGGATATAGCTCAGTGGCGCAGCACCTGCCTGGCAAGCACAAGATCCTGAGTTTGATTCCTGGGACCAAAAAACAATTTATATTTCACAATTAATTATACCTTTATAATAAATAAGATGTATTGACTGAATGTAATGTATTAGACACAGTTCTCATTAATAAATCCCTGAAGTTAGTGATATTTTACTGCTAAGAATAAAGTACATCTGGCTACAACATGGTGGAGCTGGGATTCGAACTCAGCATTTTCAAATTATCAAACTTTCATTCTGAACGTATGACTCAGTGACTTTCAGAATTTCCTATTCATGATCTATCTTATAAAAGCATTTCCTTATGAAGACTCAGGACACTCACGATACACACAGACGTGCATGCCCATTAAGAAAGTAATATTTTCTCCTCTCTGTTGAAGTAACAGAGATCATACCCTTTTTAAATATTTTTTTCTATTTCATTTTGAAAATGTTAATCAAGCCGAGGATTTAGCTCAGTGGCTTAAGTGCCTGCCTGGCAAGTGCGAGGTCTGATCCCCAGAACCAAAACAAAAAAAAAAAAGAAAATGTTAATCAAAATTGGTTTATAACTGACAAAAGTATTGCAATCTACTGTTTGAACATATACTTTTTTGGTGGGAAATTGGGAATTGAAAGTTGCAAAAGATAAAATACAAGCCATTCTTGTGGTCAAGTTCTGAGGCTGTCAGGGACATGTCAAGCGGGTCAAACCACCGTGCCTATGCAGCTACGGGGAGAGCAGAGGGCTGCAGGCAGGGCCTCCACTGTTCAGGAGGTGTCCCCGTGGGACAGGAGCACAGGTGGTGCAGCCAGGAACTCAGTCTGAAGAATGGATCTGCCAGTCACTCTTCTCAGGCAAATTAATTAAATGCTCTGAGATCAAATTTCCTGCCTCATATACTAGAATAACACAGCAGGTGTTCGCTGTTCTGTGTCTTTACTCTCCTCCACCTTATGATTTCAGCCACCTCTGTGGTATGCAGGTTCACGTAGGCCCAAATTCACAGGACTGGGATCCCATTCCTATGTCCAGCGCCGTGTTTTGATAGTTTCTGAAGCTCCTGCATCTGCTCAATCCAAGAACGCATGTTCAGAGGAACTATCCATCCAGGAGTTGACCTTCAGTCATGAGTAGATCTCCCAGCTTCCTGTCCTTGGAGGAGTTAAGTCTCACAGTTATTTTCTATCTTTATCAAACGTCTACACACCTGAGTCCTTGATGCCTTCAGATTCCACTGGGGTTATACTGACTTTCCTTCTTCCCTGAATCTGTCTTCCCACAACCCTACTTTTGCTTCCTGGGGTCATCTTATAACTAAACTCCCTGTACTGAGCTTCTGATCTCATTTTTACCTATCAAAGTTAAACAAATTAAAAGAAAGCCAATGTAACATTAGTTTTAGGGAGTAGGTGACAAAAGCAAATGTGCATCTCTACTGGAAAACTTAGCAGTTCAGACAGCAAAATGTAAATTGCTTTTAACTGAAGATTCCATCTAGTAAGAAAATGAACTTTGGAAAGGTAACACCAATGTGTTGGAGCCAAAACATAATCTGAAATTGATATCACATATTGTATTGCCAGGAAATGGGAGAATTAGAATTCAAAACCAAGCTAGTGCATCCATTGCTGTGGCTAAAATTATGTATTTTTAGAATTGAACTCAGAATTTCCCCCTAGAGTTGGGTATAATTAAGCATTTGAAAAAAAGAGATCAATGCGTCTATCTACAATAACCTGTGGCAATCCTACATAAATAAGATTATGGATGGAGAAAGATGCTCAAATCATATTGAAGAAAACCGAGGTTGTCATTGAATATGCTGGCCGTGATCCTGTTTGTGGACTATCACCTATATGAGGTAAACACTCTCAATTATACGAAAATACCGCTTGTTGTTACATTCTACAATTTGAAGAACAGATCCATTTTAGTATAGATTTCTAGGTTTATTTTGGTATTTGCTTACTATTTTTTCTTTTTTCCTTACTACTCTCTAATACAGTAAGTCCCCTACTTATGAACAAGTTCTCTTACAAATGGGCAAACATTCATAAGATGCATTTGCTTGTAAGTCTGACATACTCCTCTGACATAAATAGACAATGTAAAGCATAGAACAATTTACATTTTCCGTGATCGTGGCCTTGTTCTTTAGAACTGTGCCAACAGCTGAATGATACATGTTATAGAAAGTTTCTTGTACCGTCCTTTCACCTCTGTCCACTCTCTCAGTTATTTTCACTTTTGTTCCCATGGCTCTTATTCTGCTCCTCCTACCAGTTCCCTCCACATCGCCACTGTCTTTCCTCTTGCTTCTGGACAGCCTGGCTCTGACTGAGCCCTGCACTACTGTGCACTGTCGCACTGAACAGGAACCACACAGCAGCACCGCTGTGACAGGGCCCAGCCAAGACGTGGGCTACTTCCGTGATTCCTGGGCATCTAGGAATGCTGCTACCTGTGAAATACCTGAAACACCGCATACTTTGGATAGTTTGTGACTGTGCAAGTTTGCAACTCAAACTTCGGTTTCTTTTTGGAGTCATCCTGTATTGTTTACTTTAACTCAGTAAATAATTAACCCGCGTGGCCCGTGGTTCCTTCAAGTCCACCAAGCAGCCCTGGAGTAGGTCTAATAAAGTCATGGAGAACAGCGTGCACATGCTTTTACTGTGCCCTGTGCGTTTTAAAATAATTTCTTAGTTAATGAAGCAATTTTTTTATTACTTTTTTTTGTACCCGGGATCGAACTCACAGCCTTGTGCTTGGCAGACAGGCGCTTACACCACTCAGCTACATCCCCAGCCCAGTGTGTCCCGTGGATCTTATAGCAAAGGGACAGTTCCAAGTAAGACGGTGCATCAGGGGGGATAAAACTCTTAAATTCCAAAAGTTGATTCAAGTCAGATTTTATTAGAAACGACAGAAAATGCTGCCTGATTCTACTTACTTTCCTAAAGCTGATGTCAGAGACCCACATCTCAGTGACTCCTCTGTTTAACCAGAGACAAAGAGCGCCCGGAGGGGCATGGGACAATGAGGGGGAACCAAACACAGACAGAAAGCCCCAGGCAGAAGGAAGAGCTTCCCACTGAGGCTCTGGAGAACACAAGGTTAGCGTTCCAGCTGTGAGCAGGTGGGGGCCAGGCTTTAGTTTATCAGGGGCTCGAGGTGCGGCTTCTGAGACATCTCAGTATCTTGTGACAAAACTAACAGCAGGAAACTGGAGCTGAGGTCTGCATGTGGAGGAGCATCTCTGGTTTAGCACACAGCTTAGTGTGGGAAAACAACCTATTGTTAGGCTGTCTTCCCAAAGAAGGTTTTCAACTTTGATCACAGTTCTTTCAAATGGAAGGGAACACATGAAGACCCATTTTTGAAGCATGTTTCCCAGAGTGTGGTCAGTCAACTGGTCTGCGACATTATTCGTAACTATGACTGGAGCACAGATATTAGGAAACACTAATCTTCTGGAATCTGTAATTAAGTTCATAAATTGAAAAAGACTTTGCACAATTACACATGTCCCAATATTTGACATCTTCGCTCCCTAACTGTAAGACAATTCTCCTTGAACTCTGTATGAGCCTACAACTTTACCTTAATAATCATGCAGTCTTCACCAAGAGCAATGATGCAATTTTGCACTTTCTTTCATATGATGCAGAAGTTCTGAATCGCTCAGGCTCCTCCTAAGTCAGTAGCTGCATGGTGGAACTGGGCTTCTCAGGAAGGTGCACGGGGCTAGGACCTTTAGAGTCCCTTCTGCATGATCCAACTCACCACAATCATTTCAGAACAATTACTAAGTCTTTCTAACCTGTGATCACTTCAGTATGTTATTTCTTAGGGAAAATGGTAATAAAAGAGAAGACATTATTCAAAGTACTACCTTGGAAAGAATAAATGCCAGCTATCTGACCCTAAAGTGACAGCTTTATCCCCATTTTCTCTTCTCAGCAATGTGCACCATCGTATCCCTTTCTAGTCCTCCACACTCAGATACTTCATGCCTCATACAGTGAGGGCTGGCGCAGTCTCCAAAAAATGTACAGGACCGAGAATTTAGCTCAGTGGCATAACCGCTTGCCTTGCAAGCGCATGGTCATGAGTTCGATCCCCAGTTCAAAAAAAAAAAAAGTACGAAGGCAAATAAATTTCCCATGAAGGAAAGGGGTTACACACAGCCTTCTTCTGCTGCCAGAGGTTAGTGAGGGGGGCTCCAAGGGCACTCTAAGGGCACTTCCAAAAGCAGCCCAGAGCAGAAAGTTGACAGAGTTTCTGACCCAATTCACTGAGAGAAGGAAAGAAAGGAAAATTTTAAGTTCTCATCCAAATCTGCCCAATCAGGGAATCAAAGATACCATAACAGGCGAAGTTTCTAATGTGAACACAGTTCTAATGCCCTATCATTGCTTCAAACCATGGGCTTTGAAAACAGGCTCAAAACAATGTAATTGCAGAAAACTGAGAAAGTGCTGGGCTAGAGCAGCTACAAGGTGAATACACACTCCTCTCTAAGGAGCATGGTTGGTTGAGATCAGCATTCAGGGTTTGGGACCCTGCTGAACGTCAAGGGGAGTAAAAGCTAAACTATGACACCTGGGGGTGGAGCCTGGTCATGCTTTACCACGTCATAGTGGATAAATTATTTGATCTTGCTTTGCTTCACTTTGAATATTTCTAAGATTCAAAAGTTTATTAACCATAATCTATTTGCATTACAAAGTCCTCCAAATACAATTTGAACTTTGGTTACTATGATATATTAGCACTGAATCATTACAAACGTTGCTGCTAACAGCCACAAGCTACCATGTAAATAACACAGGCACAGCATCGTCAATGGCCCATTACATCATCTTCCAAAGTCTCTTCATGATAGGTCAGAGTATGTGAGGTATTTTACAAAACGTCATAATCAATAAAAGTAACTAGGAAACAAAGATGAGCATGCAACGAAGAAATCAGGAGTCACAATCCTGGGATTAAACTTCAGACTGAAGGTAAATGGAATGATGGGGCAAACAGCCAACCTTGGGGTTACCGACATCACTGCCATACCACACTAAGCACACAGTCGTAAGAATTCAGAAGGGTGAATTTAGCTAAATAAAGAAGAGTGGTACAGATGAAAACACTGAAGATGTTCCTGAGTTACTGATGTTGGCTAAAACCTTCACACGGAAATGATCCCCATTGATATTTCATGACAGTGAAATTATGAAAGACAAAATGTTAGTAGCCGACCCCAACTCAGAAAACAGGATGACAGTTCCTCAAGGCTTAGAAAAGTTGCTGGTTTGTACTGTACATTGTACCACAAGATGGTAAGCACCGATCAAGAAAATTTAGGTACGATTTTTACACAGAAAACATTTTAGTTTTCAGTGTTTCTAACAAGTTCAAAGTGTACTAAATATTTATTTTACTATTTTTATTATCCTAAGCACTGATAATTAATCAGAAGCTGTAAGAAAGGTTTTATATCTGACATCTACTTTTAAAAGTTATAGAACAATTGCATGTCTTTCTCATGGTACTGGGTTTGCGCTGTGCAGTTTCAGCTTCCGCAGACCATACGAGAACGGCCGGCACTGCCTTGAAAACTACTGAGAGAAACTGCAAAGTGGAGGTAAACTGGACAGCACTGTGGCTTGCTCACAGTGAATGAGGGTTAGGAATGATAACAGCAATGTAAGCAATATTGACAGTTCTTAAAATAATAACAATTATGCCAATAAATTATTTTGATTGGTAGATCTGGTGTCAAGGCCATTGCTGGAGAAGTTACTCACAAAATGATGGGGCTTATAAACCCTGTTATAACCATTCCCTGTTCTCCACTGAGACACAGAGGTGACAGCTGAGCAATCTCTGCTTAAAAGCCAGCCCCTCCCCCAGCACTACTCAATGTCCAGGACAGGTGACTGGGGTCCGCTGCTTCATCTAGTTCTGCATTGCTCTTCTGTAGCACACTCTGCAAGTTTTACTCTCATTTGATTCTTTTGTTTGTTTTTATTTTTCATTTCTCTGCCCTTGGCCGGTTATATGCCACAGGACTGCTTGTCTCTGCCTACACTATCCTCACAGTGCAATAACTTCAGTTCACAATAACCTATTACATAAAGATCGAGCAGGCTCCAAACATAAAGAAATGAAATGGCTAAGGAGATGCTTGTAGCTGATTTCATTAGTGCACCCTGACTGCGTACACTGAAACAGCACACTTTACCCACTATATATACAATTAGTAGCCAACCAAAAAATAAAATTGAAAAATGTTAATGTAAGACTGTTGTTCTAAGTAATGCAACTGATAAATTAAGATATATTGTCACTGAGATTTAAATCTGTCTAACTATAACAGCAACCTTCATTTCAATGAATCCCAAAGCTTCATCCAAAAAAGATGCTTTGAGTAACAATCTCTACCTCCACTCATTTTACTTCTACAAAAACATCAGTCTATGATAAGTGCTGTAGCTGTAGAAGTTGGCTGAAAATGCCAGCCAATAACATCCCCAGTAACAGCTGCCCATGTACTACTTGGCAAAAAATAAATTTAATTTATATGGCAAAATTGGTCTTTGCAAATGCAATTAATTTCATAAGGCTGAGATGAGATTATCACAGATGACGTGGTGCAATCTCCGTGCAATCACATTTGCCTTGTGACTGGAGCCACAGCACCGTCACAGAAGAGCAGGTGGCAAAGCCATCCCAGAGACCGAGCCTGGAGTGGTGTAGCCAAAGCCTGGGATAGCTGGCGGACTCCTGAAACCAGAAGATGCAAGGATGATCTCTCCTGGGGCTCCCCTGTGAACATATCTTTGCTGACATCTTGGTTCCAACCCAGTGGTACCAATGTCTGTCTTCTGGCTCTCAGAACCATGGAAGAATGCATTTCTTTCACTTAAGACACTGAGTTTGTAGCAAATTATCACAGAAGCCATAGGACAGTAACACACTGTCTTCTCATAGTTTTCATAGAATCCCAGGTGTCTTTTTGATTGTTTGATTAGTCTAAATCCAGGAACACTACTGAATGTAGAAGAGATACAAGCTGTTTTAGATACAGGTTTGAATAGAATGAGTTTGCTATACTTTACATATTCACGGTCTAAACAAGTAAACAAAATGGGTAGAGCACACAATGTAAGCCTTAAAATTTGGGGGCTTGATAAAAAAACCAGCATTATAACTATATAGCGGAATACTATTGGGCTTTTAAAATAGCATTGTAAACACTGACGTTATTGTAGAGATATATTCATATATAGAGATATTTTTAAAAGACAGTACCAATAAATAATTTTGCAGTGCACACAATGAGCAGAAAGCACATGGTCCAAGGTATTCTTCATAGCTTTCCTGGGGTAGTGGGTTTGCATATTTTAATCTTTATTTCATTTTGTTTTCAAATTTCCTGGTTTTTTAAATAATAAGACACCAATAAAAGTATTTTTTATTAAAAATTATCTGGGCTCAGTGCCAATTAGAAGCACATTCAGGACGTAAAAATAACACAACAGAAAGGATCTCAGAGCTCTGATGACTGATAAGCCTCCACATCAAAGTCCTCAGCACAATGACAACATTCAGGTACCTTCGATCAAACAGGATCATGAAATCACTAACAGCTTTCAGAAGGGGGAAAAACCTCCCCCCTAGTTTTAACTATGCAAACCCTAAACTCCATATACCACAATGTGAGACAAAGGCTCCTTTCATTTCAAGCAATAACGTAATTTTAAAACAGTAATATGAGCTTTTATTCTGCTCAAGACACATGTCAGAGTGTGAGAACAGGGTACCCATCAGCCTACCCCAGGAGCGGTGAAGGAGCGAACTGCCCTCCCGCTCATGCTGTTCCCCACCCACTCATCCACACATGCAGAAGCCAGCCCAGTAAAACCCTGGACCAGCTGAGCAGAGATTTCCTGGACCAAAGCACTGAGGCAGGCTTCTGCAGAAAGGCCTCATGCATTTGTTGCTCTGTCTGCTTCCATATCCTACCTCGAGAGCATATCCACTTACTGTTAATAGCTTTGCAAAGTATTTCTCAATTTGAAACCCAAACCAGACTGTGCATCCATCATCCCGTTTTAGCTTTATAAAGCAGATGGACTGGAAGCCGATAAACCTCCAGACAGAGACTAACATTAGTAGCAATGCTGTGAACTAAATTGGATTCTGAGTCATCTCATTTTGGGATCGTAGCTCCACCATGGTAAACTGAGAACACCACCCATGAGAACAGGTGGCTCCTGCTCAGGGCCTGCACTCCCGCCTCTGTTCATGAGCTCTTTCTTCTCATTTCTGGATTAGGGTACCTTGTGTTAGGTTTATGGCAGGTCTCCTTGCAGGGTCCCTATAGCTGCTGTTCTGTGTTTTTAAAAATCTGAATTTGTACCAATCTTCACAGAGTATCAGTTCTACCTTCAAGGCGTGGAAACAGACACCCAGGGGGCTGGGAAACTGGACCAAGGTAGCTAAGCTTGAACTCAGAGCAGCTGGCATCTGACCCTCTCTGTGTGTGACTCATTCGTCTCTCTGCTGACACACTGGCTCTGTCACTGTTCTTATGCTGTCACATAAGTAGGTTGAATACACTACCTTTGCATCTTACAGAGACAAGGCTGGACACATGGGAACAGGTCAGTGTGAACTTTGCTCCTCCGGTTCTGAAGGAGGGGTTGCATCAGTCCACTGCTACTGACGCTTAGCAGCTTTTCATCATCTACGTCAGTCTCTGCTCATTCATTTGCTCCACCTTAGGACAGGTATCTGCCAGAAATTTTTCAGTCTGAATCCTGACCACCATTAGCAGCAGTGTCTGTGGCTGCCCGATCCTGGTTGCAGAATAAAGGGAGGTGTGTCACATTTTCCACAGCGTCATAGGACCGGGCTCCTCAAGAGAACTAAGGACTCCCATAAACGGACAGCAGAGGATTACGGGAGTGAACACCACAGAGAAGAACTTGAATGAAGTAAATAATACACAAGAGTGGTACAGGGTGAGCACTGAGTGCAAGTGAATACAGAGCACTGTGGGAGTCTCAGCAAAGCAGGGCAACTTACACTAGGGTGAAAGAGACTTTCTGCAGGAATTGGTATTATTGCTAAAATCTGAAGGATTCCAGGAGTCTGACTCACATGACGGAATGGATATCATGGCAGTATGAAAATCAGGTATGAAGGGCTTTAGACATGTGAAAACACTCAGGCATTTGTAGCACGTCAGGGAGATTCCGAATGGCTGAAGGCCGAAGGCTAGTCACATAATGGGGTACAGGGGTGAATATGGCAGAGGCAGACAGAAGTCTGATGAGTGGCATCTTCACCTTATGTAATTGAGTATATCAAAGTTCACTGAATTACTATTGAAGACGTTCTTTAAGTCAAAAAATGATAGCAGATTTGTATGGTAGAAAATAAAATACAGGAGTGAATGGATTCAGCAAAAGAATTGGAAATGTGCAGGAGTGATTCTGGTATGCAAAGATGGTAGCTTGGACCTGACTGGTGTCAAAAGAAATGGATGTAAGAAGTATGCAATGTGATTTGTCACTGTTAAGAGTGAGAGAAATGAAACTATGGGTCTTTGTCTGGACCTTTCTCACCATGCTTGAAAGTATATGGTAGTAGCCTACAACTGATGGACTTCCAGTACGTATGTATGTGTGTGTGTGTATGTATATATATATATATATTTATTCTACAATTTCCATTATCCTTTTATTCTTTCTTCTCTATGTAAAAGAAACTCTGATTATATCGATTTAGCTGCACTCGGAGAAGACAGAAAGATTTTTATGTCTGACATCAGAAGGCCTGTAGGGACAACAGATTTTAGGGGTAGTTCATTTAGTCACTCCATTGCGCGTTTGGGTAATTCAGTTTCTTTCCTAGCTTTCTGCTTTACAGAAGTTCCAGTTTCATCCTAAGTCTGGTTCTATTTGGATTCATAAAATAGTTGCCTATAACAGTAGGAACAACATATGTCCTCATCATTTCCAGAATAGAAAGAGCCTGACCTCACACTTTCACAAAAATATAGCAGCTTTTGATTTATGTCTCATTGGCTCAAACATATACAAGCCTCACCATCCCTCGGCAGAACTCTAGCACCAGACGTAGAAATACTACATGTGCCATAAACTAATGACTGGCAGCCCAACGCCATCAGAGCTCCTTTTTCTACTGAGATCTGAATCTTACTCCAGCGCCATGCTCACTGGCACACCTGCAAGCAGTTTCTGTCACTAGCTCCTGGGCGGGGACTTTGTCCTTTGTGTTTTTTTTTTTTTATATTTCATGCTTTAAAACTATTTCCCAAATGCAGTATAAGAAATATGTTCTGAGTCCAATAAATCAAACACAACCTAAGTGTTTTCATAATTCTCACTTGCTTTTTATGTTATCTATGGCTTTCATATTTCATTATTTTTATTGTTTAATTCATTAAAATTACATTTTAATTCATTGGTACATGCTTGCAGTACACGATAATCACATTCATCTTGGGGGACTTGTGCATGTACATAACACACCTTAATTCTCTCCTTTCATAAGATCACACCTTCTTATTTTATAACTGGCATCAGTAAGCCTAAAACGTTTCTGGCAAATATCTTTGGAATCATTTAAATCAGAATTATCAATCTTGGAATCATAGAACATCAGAGTTAAAAGGGGTCTTAGACACATACATTACCCACTTTATAGAAAATGAGAGTGACATAGAGATGTGTTCAAACCACTTAATATGGTGCATGTTACGGTTGGTGCCTGGATGCTCCCCCAAAGCCTCATGAGGTCCTGGGGGTGAGGCAGACATTTGGAGGCATCTTAATCTAGGGTTTATACTTGATTAATGGTAGGGCTACATCTAATCTAGGGCTACATCTGCCCTCAGGGCTGGAAGCCTGTATAGAATGCAAGATAGGAAGAGGCTTGCCCCCCCCCCCC